>CANXYI011896596.1:0-15221 GCA_948208565.1 Hura crepitans | reverse complement strand
TTAAAATTTTTTTACCTATATAAAACAATTTCAATGATCATATATCCTAGTCTATCAATCTTAGACCCTCTCGATCCTCTAAATATTATAAGCACACGGGGCTCAGGCCCCTATTTCACCAAAATAAAGTTTAAATCAACTGGTGCACAAAATAATAATTCATCTCATAAAGGCTATTTATACAAATTATAAATTATTTTACTTTGCATCACATAGCAACTTCTAAGCATGCTGGACACATAACCTACAACTATTACATGAGTGCCATTACACATAATAAGTCAAATAGAATTTCCACCCTTGCTAATTCTGCTGCTACATTTTATGCGTCTTGAGGTCTTCCTACTATTCCTATTTACCTATACACCAAAACATTGGTATGCTAAGTATGAAACTTAGTGGTGAATTTAATCAATTAAAAGTATGTCTCACCTATTACACACATGATGTTTAGTGTATACATATTATGAGTTCCTACATATTAAGGTCAAATAAAAATTTATCTTCCCTTGTATTTAATTATATATTATTATAATCTTTTAGTAATTTAATTACCTCCAGGTCGCCACACTAAATTTATCAAGTGGTTCAAATAGCTATTTAACCCTTATATTAAAATTAACAGAGACATAGCCTCTAGTAAAATTATGCATATTATATATTCTTCTCATAATGTATTTTATAAACACTCACATATGTGTGTATGTAGCAATCGTAGTCAATTAATTTCTATAGTTCACTCACATTTCTCTTTATTATAATTGGGGACATCATATTCATTCAACTAATTAATTACTCAAAAGTAAAAATATTTAAGTTCAGAACTAAGCCCAACTAGGTAGACTACACTTTAATACACTAGACCTGGAGGGAATAACTAGTGCAGTGGTCCCCATTTTGCACCTATGCCGCTGCATCAGCTTGTTTGCCATAATGGAGATCAGCCATAGCCTCCCTAGACACAAGTACTATATAGCATAATAGAGATCAGTCTGTGGCCTCCCCAACCACAAATATCTCTAATATAATCTACCTTAGCAAACTAGTCTGTCCCATGAACTAGTGCAGTGGCCTCATCAAACCTATGCTGTTGTATTGGCATAAACTCATGGATAGCTTAATATGTGCAAGAATAATGTGGTTATCTATCCAACAAACTAGTACAGCGGCCTTAAAGTGGACCTAGGCCGCTGTACTAGCCCTGCTTGAAAATTAGACAAGTAGCAGCTGCTAAAACCCTAAGTTGCCTAATGAACCCATCCAGTGGATGTCTAACTAATGGGTCAAGTAACTCATTTTATGGATATTTCTTTACAAATTAGCTTCTTATAATATTCTTAGGTGGAAGACAGTTAGTTAGGAATTTTATTTTACAATTCAATTTTTACCCTTGTTTAGTATTGTCATAATTAGGCTATACCGGGTAAATTCCTAATATTATTTTTAAGTCTTATAGTTACCAATATTAAAGGTATATTATCCTTAATTTTATTACATATTTAATTTACACTTAATTGCTATTTTTAAGGCCAATTTATATCCTTTTTTAGTCCAATTTTCAACAATGAATTCACAAAGGTCATAGGCCTAAAGCCAAACACTCATTAGGCCATTCATAAAGCCAAATCTTAGGCTTTCAAGCCATGCTACATAATTATAATGTCATGTTCAATTATGCCATCTAAATAGGGCATACTAGGCATTCTTGCCCTTCCATTTTCTAGTCTCAAATAGCCCCTTTTTAGGAAGAAGCTTAACTCACAACGTTTTGCATTTTAAATTTCATCATAGTTTAACTTAGGTCTCACTATGAGTCAATCTTTAAGTTCTTCTCTCAAGCTTTTGTTTTCTCATTAAAACACAATCCTTAAGTTCATTTCAAGCCATTTTAAACATCTATATCAAACTAAGTTTTACCAAGCAACATGCACCAAAGCATTTCCATTTTATTGCACCTTATCAAATTTATACATTACATAAAGTTTGTTCATATTATAAGTAATCATAAGCCTGAAGTCAAATCTATCTATGGTTCCAAGTGACTCTTAAGTAGTCTCAAATTCCATTTAAAATAATACACCAAAGGTCTCTATCATTGGTATCCTCTTATGCCATAATAGCTCACATTTTAAATTAGTTTAACTATTTAAGTTCTAGTAATTTCAACCCATATTCTAACTCAATTTCACATTGATATCTTTTATCATTGCATGATTATTTCCATGCCATGTAATTATACTCACTTTTAAGCTATCCAGGCCCTAAACATGTCTTTACTTGAATGCAATTATACACACACACACACACACACACACATATATATATATATATATATATATTTTGTTTCATTATCATGGTAGCACATAATTATAGCCACCTTAGTTATATTATGTACGTGAATTAATATCAAGATGTTTAGATAAGTTGTTCTTAAGTTTACATGCTCTAATTTCTAGTCCCTTATTTATGTCCCACACTATTAGTAAGTCCTCTTTCCATTACCTAATTCAATAGCTGAACACACTCACACACACTACATTTTCATTAGCTCTTCTAATTTCCACCAAAACAAAAAAAAATCAATAGATCTCCTCACATCATCAAGCACCCACAACTCATAGCATACATTCAGAATTCAGTCAACACTTAGGATTACATCAATTACCTATTAAAGACACACAAAGCAAGCTAAAACCATTGAATTTAGACATATCATAGCCACCACAACATTGCACAACCATCCTATGTGAGTTTACAAAAAAAAATAGCTAGCTACCCCTCTAAAACCTTGTATGAATCACCTCCCTTTTTACTCTCATTAGAGATAACAATTTCGAACAATAAATCATCAAATTCTCAGAAGAAAAAGAAGAAGCAAGGCATGTATTTAATAGATTAAATTCATATACAGATTTAAAGAGCTAAGCTCTTTCCTTCCAAGCTAGCTCAAAGATCTTTTTGGTAAGCATCTTGTTCACATCATCTTTAAGCTAAAATCCACCTTCTTGCTATCCTCTGCCATTTCCCCTCAAGGACATTAAAATTCCAAGTAACATTAGACAAAATTTTGAAGGCTCAAAGACTCCTTAGAGCAAAAGAAATTCTTTAAACCAGTTAAGAAATGAAAGGAAATCTACCTCTTACTAAATTCCTTTACTATTTTTTTCACTTGCATCTTGCTTCCTCTTCATCTTTCCTTGAGGTTTCTTCCTTCTCCATTTATTAACATGGACTCAAGTTGATGTCTTAAGGAAAATGTTAGTTGAAATAGCATAGAATAGGGGAAAAACAAAAAGGACGTGGATAGCATTTTGCCAAGGAAGAAGTAAGTAAAGAAAGGGAAGAAAGAAGGAAATAAAAAATGATTTTAATAGGGAAGTGATTACCAAATGGTAGCTAAAGAGCATGGCCATGTGGTTCAATGGCTGAAGTAAGCTAATGGGGCCTCAGTTCACATTATGGGGTTTTTGAATGCCCCGAGATTCAAATTCCCGAGCATAGGGGCTATTAACTTCGGGGATTTTTTAAAAATCACATGGTTATCAAAAAAATGCACCATTTGTTCTTAAAATCATCATTTAACTCCAATATCATGCTTGTAAAATTTTGCAGCAAAATTCCTTCGGGAATTACCCGAATTGAAAATCAAGCATTTTGCAGTAACACGATTTATGGTAGAACTTTGGGAATTTTTATATGGCTGCTCAAACATCTAAAAATTGTTCCATTTATTTTTAAAATCCTCAAATACATTCAATTAGAGGCCTATAAAGTTTCACACCCTAATTCCTTTCGAAACTAGGCTAGCAAAATTTCAAAAAAATCGTAGTTCTATTGAAAACCCGAAAAATCCCAAATGATGTCAAAAAATTATGCTGTTTATTTTAAAATTCCTCATTTAATCCCAATTGCAAAATATAAATTTTTGTGGCCTAATTCCTTCGATAAGATAGTTTTTCATATTGCCTCGGGTTGTGTGCCAACCTTAAAAATCACGAGAATTTGCAAATAACCTTCTATTCCAAAAATTCCATCACTATTGGACTCAATGCAATTTATACACTTTAGGGTTCACTATTTTTGAGTCTGTCTGGGCACATCCCATGTCGTTCCCGACCTGACTCGATTTGAGGCCATAACCTGAATTAATTTATTAGTTCAGCTAAAATTTTTATTAGGGTCATTTTCACAATTTTCAAGCCTTAAAAGTTTATTAGGAAGCATACCCTACCTCGAGATTCATGCTAGAGATCCAACACACTGGGTGCCCTTTTCAGGTCTCTAGCACTATTCTTGGAGCTCTGGTGTACGAGCGTTACATACATGGACCAAGAAAGGAATAAATTGACATCAAAGTTTGTACGAACTTTATTATACCATACCTAGAAAGATGCTTAATGTCTACACAGATTTCCACTTGGATGATTTCAGCACTAGTCCACACAGTCTTATACTTTGAAGGTTTTGGTAGAAGTCTATAAGGACTTCACTCTTTAGGAATATCTGTTCCACACGAATATATTTTGATGAGTCTCTTTATATAGACTTAAAAGAAGGCCATTGTTGTAAAATTCCTTTGGAAGTTATTTTCAATCATTTTTGTTTAAAGCTTGCAATCATAAACAAAAAATATATAAAATTATATCAAATGTTTGAAACATATATATAAGAAAGTGTATCAATATATATAGGCATGGATAGAGTAGTATTTTTCATTCTTTCTCCATCTTAATCTCTATATCATTATCATTAGAAGAGAATACTAATTTCTCAGCAATCTTTAGAGCTTACAATTTTTTTCACGTGACCCAAAGCGATGTAACTCCCCTAGTTAGTTCATTTTGTAGAAAGGATAAGGGATCAATGTATTTTAAACAATCGATGTAGATCATGTATATGTACATTGTAATGCTCATAAATCACAATTTCATGAATAGTACCTTTGAGGGATGAATAGTGCCTCCCAAGTCGCTGAGGCACCATATGATGGCTAGAAGGGGACATACTAGGCATAAAACTTTGACGGGCTAAAAAATAATGAAAATAAGATAATTAAAACTTTTAGCATAACCAATAAATCATTTTAAACTAAGAACTAGTGAATAGTGACCTTAATTGATTTTGTGCTAGGACAACTCTAAGATATGCCCGGATGGACCTAAAAATATCATACCCTATTGATAAAAAATTCCAATGAGTCTACTGGTGACGGAATTTTAATATTATAAGGTCACTTGACATTTATTCAAAATTTCTTAGTAACGTGAGTAAATAGTAGCCTTAGTTCCTAGGGGAGTTTTGACCCAAGATTTTACAGGACTCTTAATGGGTATTATCAAGAATTTTTGGCATTAAAACTGTAATTTTTAAAGGTCTAGAGAAATTATTTTGAATTTTTGAAGTTAAAAAAATTGAGTTAAAATGGGCTATTGGATCGACACCTAGCACAATCCAAGCTATCCACCTCACTAATTAAAAGGGTGTGCATATGTAAGGGTGCCGCAAATACCAAAAGATTTCCTCTCCTCTCACCTCCTTTGGTTGATGCCATCCATGGTTTCTCTTTCATCTTTTTTTTCTTTGTATCTCTCTTTGTTTTAACCTAAATCCTAAAATTCTTATATGGTTCCTTGCTCCATAGTCTCCTAAAGTAATTCTAATTGACAAAAATTAGAAAAAAGGGGTTAGAAAGTGAGATATGAACACTTTGGTGAATAGTGCCATTTTCTTGTGTAAGGGCTTTTATTCCATTTTTTTTTGTTTTAGGTAGCCCTAAGTATTCTAAGAATAATCATGTAGTTATGTTTTTATTTAGAGCTATGTAACATTTTGGATAATTTTCTAAACCCTAGATTGTGTATGTTTTAGGTCAAGAAGGAAACCTTGAGGAAATGAGGCCAACCAAAAGCTTAAAATGGTGAAAAAAGGTGTTTTCACACCCTGGTTATGTGAATTTGATGTAACATATATGTGTTGTCATGTGTATTTATGCATAAGTATGTAAAAGTGTGTATAGAACTATGAATTTGTGTGTGTGTGTGTGTGTGCATGTTAATGTTAGTGTGTATGGAACTGTGAATTTTTGTGTGTGTGTGTGTGTGCATGTTAATGTGTAATAGCTATATGGTTGTGTTAGTATGAAAATGAGAAGCTTATATGGATGATTAGTATGGAAGAAAATCATATGCATATGTGTGTTCAAGGTGTGGTTGAATGGTATGCATGGTAGTAATGTGAGGTGCAATTGTGTGCGATAAGTGTTGGTAGTGTAAATAGGCTAAAGTGGACATAAAGTATGCATGAAGTATGAAATTGATGAAGAAAATAATGGTTGATAAATATGTATGGTATGACCTAAATCATGGTAAGGTATGTCTAGTATACATGTGTGTAAAAGTGACCATTTATGGTAGTGAGAATAAGGCATAGCATGGATAAATGAGCATAAGTGAACTAGATAAAAGATTGCGTAAATGTGATGTTAAGTAATGGTAATAATAATTACATTAAGGCATGGCAATTATGGTTATAATGATATACAATATGAATGCAAATGAAAGAAATTGTATGATGATGATAACTTAAGAATTAACGTCATATAAAAGACCTAATGAATAGCAATATGCTCGTAAAATGGGTTTGTAACTAAGGAATGTATGAAAGGTAAAAGTGTGCATGTAACTATGATAAAAAAATGATGTTATGACTAATCGTAAATGACCTATAACTAAGTAATTAAATTTGTAGCTAGATGTTGGCCATATCAGTTAGAAACCTATTGGATAGGTTGAATGATCAACAAAGGAATTAGCAACTACTTAGGGTTTTGGTCCTTTTAAGCCACTGCCTATTTACATGATATGATAGGTGTAGCCAATGAGGTTCTGATATTGAGCCCTGCACACCTAAGTATAGGGAGGTCCGTATAGGCTGATCCTTGTTTGCCCACTTGATTGTGGATTTGGGAGGTTCCATATGGTTGATCCCTAGTATCCATCTAAGATAAGATGATGACTGGTATTTGAGAGGTCCCATATGGCTTATCCCTGCTATCCTTATTGCTATTAGGAGGTCCATCAAGACTGGTCTCTACCACTCTAATTTGGGAGGTTCTTATGAACTGATCCTTACTATTGGATGGATTTGGGTAGGTACAGCTACCAAGGTCCAAAAAAGTGTGCCATTACATAGTCTAGATCCCACTATCCAATATCTTTAAGAGTAGCCTTTCCAGTATGGGCCTGAATGAGAAAAAGGGACACATACATATAAAATGTAATAATAATGGTGTAACGCTCGTGAAACTTAGTTTTATGAATATACTTTCGAGCCATGAATTGTGTTCTTAGGATGTCGGGGCACCACATATTGGTCCAAAGGGCAAGTACTACTTGTAAAACTTTGATGGGCCATAAAATGAAGAAAATTAAATAATTAAAAGATTTAATAGAACAAATAAATGATAACAGGCTATAAAATATTGAATAGTGACATTAGTTAGATTTGTGCCGATAATGGTCTGGGATGTGTCCATATGGACCTGAAAATGGCACACCCTAAAGGTCAAAAATTCCAATGAGTTTATTGGAGAAAGAATTTTATTATTCTGAGGTTGTTTAGTATTTATTTAAAATTTTTAGATTACACGAGTGAATAGTAATTTAGGTTGACTATGGAATTTTGATCAAAAATTTTACGAGGCACTTAATTGGCCTAATCGAGAATTTTTTATAATAAAATCAATATTTTTAGAGGTGTTGAAAACTTAAAATGAATTTTCAAATTTTAAACAAAACTTGAGCTAAAATGGATCATAAAATTGACGTGTTAAGTGAATGGGGCCTATAGGCCATGCATATTTATGGGCTAGCACATGTAGGAAGCCCATATGTGCCAAAAAGGCCTTATCTTCTTCTTTTTTGCCCTTATGAATAATGCCATTCTCTTTAAGGCTTCCCATTATTTTTTCTTCTTTAACTCCTCTAATTCTCTATCAAATTTCACAAATAATAGATCAATCTTTACCTCTACCACCTAATTTGATCATTCTAAATGGAAAATCATCAAAAGGAATCTTAAGGAGGGAGAAATTACACCTTGATAAATAGTGTCACCAAAACTTGTGATTGTAAAAATTCAAATTTTTATTTTTTTTATGAAGATTAGGATGGATTTTAAGGCCATTCATGTAATTAGCATTGAATTTAGAGCTTTGTAGAATTTTTTAGGATTTTTCTAAGGTGATATGTGAATATGTGTGGGAACAGAAGCAATTCAAGGGAAGCAAGCCATTGATAAGGCTTTAAGTGATGGGAAAGTGTTTTAAGGTATGTCAATTTGAGTAAAATTCATATATGTGTAGGATATGCATGGAAACACTTGATTTTTTTTGTATGGAAATGTGACATTTGTGTATAAATGTGCATAATTATGTAATATGTCAAATGTATATTATTAGTATTTTTATGAGAAACTTATAAATGTGATAAATGGGATGAAAATGAATGTGTAAGTTAGTGTGCATAAGGTGGTTGAATGGTGTCACTTATGTGTATGTAAATGTGTTTAAGCTATTAATACATTAAATGCATGTAATTTAGGAATAAATGGAGATTAAGTATATATGATTAATGAAATGGAGAATACTTGATAAAATTGCTTCATTTGTCATTCTTTTATGAGGTAAAATGGATAGCACATATAGATGTGCAAATGAATATGTTTATGTGTAATGTAATATGAAATAAAGTGGCGTATATATGTGAAATGAATAAGGCATGTGAATGACTTTATGTATGGAAAAGTGATCATGAAGATCACATAAATATGGCACTATGAATATTTGTCATAAAATGACCAATATAATAATAAAGTGAAATAATAACTTAATGATTGACTTTTACATGAATGAAAAATCAATATGTGAAATAAAGGCTTGTATAGTTAGACAACTATTATATGGGTTGACCGGTCAACTAGGAAATAAAGTAGTTGCTAGGTTTGAATCAATTTAATCATTACCATTTTTATTATTATTATGGACGGGTGCAACCATCGAGGTTTTATTGGTTCCACTACTCGATAGCACAGATACAGCCTCCGAGCTTTAATGTGAGCCACTATACTATATACCATAGTATGGGTATAGCCGTCAAGATTCAATGTGAGCCACTGTACGATAGAATGAGTACTACTGTCGATGTTCAATAAGAGCCACTGTTTGATTGGTAGCTATAGCTACCAATGTCTAAAATGTGAGCCATTGCATAATTTTTCATTCCGATGTCTAATATCCTTAGGTGTAGTCTATCAGTATGGGCCATATTAAATTTAAGTCATATTATGAAAAATTGAACTATATGATTAAATGAACAGTAATTCAATTGTGAGAATGAAAATATATCAGCTGAACATATTCATTGTGTTATATGATATGTAGTTGTCTATTAAACATTTAAACTATTTATATTGTCTATAATTACATGATTGCATCTATGAGTGTGCACATGCATATTACATTTTCTCAAGTTAACCACTTAGATATGCTTAGCGTATTAGTGTTCTAATACTTAGGTAGAAGATAGGAAAAGCACAAAAAGAGTAAAGCCTCTATAGCTAAAGAGTGTCTTTAGGGGTATAGTTCTCTATCTAATTTTGGTCTATAGTTAAGTGTGTGTAATATGTATAGCTAGAATATGGGTAAGGGTAATAGAATGATAAAAGTGAATGTTATCATAACTTATGGTATGTAAATGATAATGGAAACTCAAAATTAAATTATGTATGTAATAATATATAAGACTATTATGGTTTATTAATTTTTATATTATGATGGGTCTAAGACCTTATGATGGCTGTGATGTATGTGTGATGATTTTATATTTGTGAATGTTGAGTTGAGAGGTCTAGATGGGTCTAAATGGATGTGAAATAATGATTGATATATATAGAAGTATGATTTTCTTTATAGGAAAATATTTGGTTTTTAACCCGAGTAGCTGTTATGCTACCCAATTTTCTATAAAAAATGCTTTTCAAATGAAATAAAAGTTTTTAACAGTGTGTTGTGACTAATATAATGACAATATAATGAAACATGTGTCAAATAATAGATCGATATGTTAATTACAATCAAATTACTAAGTATTAAATGAATGAAAGTAAGGAGTAACTTTAGGATAGGATACCATATAGGTAGTTAGCATCCTTATCAAGTTTCTTCAGGAATCGGGTAAGGGTGTTACATTGAGTGGTATCAGAGCCTAGGTTTAGGCATTCCTAGGCATAGTATACATGAGTACACTAGTCTAGAGTTTGTAACCCACTTAAGCTACACTGTTTGAGGCTTATTGTGTGTTCTTTTGTAGCTACACGATGAGTGAACCAACTCTGCCTGAATAAAGGGAGAATGCAGCAAGTTATGCTCCGACTACTATACAAAGAGTTGAAGCAAGTGATGATACATTAGTGCTTAGTGATATAGCATATCAGCCACAAGCACAAGCAAAGGAGTAGGCATAAGCTTAGGCTCTACCAGTATTGTTATAGCAAATAGTGGATCTATTGAGGCATACCATGACAGTTGTTGCACCACCACCACTAGCTCTAGGACCACCACCAATAGCCCAATAGAAAACATATCCTAAATGGTTGAAAAAAATAGGGGCATTTGATTTTGAGGGCACTACTAATGATGATGCTGCCAAAATTGAGTACTAGTTGGAGAGGATGACCAAAAGAGAATTTCAAATGTGCTACTTCACTGCTTTAAGCAAAAGCATTTCACTGGTGGAAGACTATAAAGATGAGAAAGGCATTTACTAATCTTACCTGGGACTATTTTCTTCAAGATTTCTAGAAAAGATACATCTCATAGACTTACTTGGATAGAAAAAAAAAGAAAAAGTTTATAGATTTGAAGTAAGTAAGAAAATTTGTCTTCTGGTATGAGAAAGACTTTGTTCGGTTGAGTAGGTACACAGGTGATTATTTACCCACTGAGGAGGCCCAATGGAAGAAGTTTGAAAAGGGTTTTAATGCTAAACTGAGAATGCAAATATCAAACCCCAAGATTAGAGAATTTTTTTATTGGCATCTACGGCATATGCAATAAAAGAAATGATGAAAGAAAGAGAGAATTGTTTCAGAGAAAGAGATCATTTTCAACTAGGCAAGCTAGTTCGGCACCTAAGAGAGGAAAGAAGTAGAAAGAATCTTAGACCACATAGCAATCACAGAGACAAGGCCAATCACAGAGATAGGACTAAAATTAGAGGCAAGGTCAGGCTTCACAATTTAGGCCACAACCTTCTAAGCAAGCTTCTAGTGCTATAGGCTTTACTACTAGGAATCCACCTCCAAAATGTGTGATTTGTAAAAGAAAGCATCAGGGATAGTGTTAGTTCTTGAAGTGAATGTTTTATATGTTGTTTGAGGGAACATTACTAGAGAGATTGCTCAAAAAAGCTAGCTAGTGTACAAGCTTCATCACTAGCAACTAGTAGAGAAAAAAGAGATGATAAGAATGATAAGGCTGGCTCGAGTAAGAGGGCTAGAATTGAGAGATGAGCTCTAGCTCGTTAGTTTACAATCTAAGCTCATGAGGAAGCTGAGTCATCGGATGTGATTATTGGTATATTCTATCTACTTAACTCTCTTATATTGGCATTAATAAATCTAGGATTTATACATTCATATATATGTACTGCATAAGCATTGGATAGGGGATTAAAACCTGAACCTATAAATGTAGACATCTTAGTCAATAATCCAATCAGACAGAGTGTGATAGTGAATCGAGTGTATAAGTGATGTCCTATGATGATCCAAGATATAGTATTTTCAATTAACCTTATTGAACTTCCCTTTTATGAGTTCAATGTTTTATTGGGCATGGATTGGTTATCTAAACATCGACCAGTGATCAATTGTGAACAGAAGAAGCTTACCCTTCGAATAGTTAAGGGAAGTGATATGATAGTCTATGGTGAGAGAGATTCCTTGCCTAATTTTATTTCAATTGTAACAGTAAGATGACTCATCCAAAAGGGATATGAAGCTTATCTTGCTTATGTTATTAATATCAATAATACTACTTCAAGTCTTGATCAGATACCTGTGGTATCGGACTTTCCTATTGTCTTTCCTAATAAACTTCTATGATTGCCATCACCACTGTGTAAAGTAGAATTTGAGATTGAGGTGTGTCTCAGTACTGCTCCAGTGTCCATTACACCGTATTGGATGGCACTTATAGAATTGAAAGAGTGGAAAGTGCAATTACAAGAACTGCTAAAAAAGGGTTTTATTAGACAAAGTGTTTCTCCTTGGAAAGCACCCATGTTATTTGTGGAGAGGAAGGATGGATCACTCCAATTATGTATATATTATAGGCAGTTGAACAAGGTGATAGTTAAGAACAAGTATCCACTGCCTAAAATCGATGATTTGTTTGATCAGCTTAGAGGAGCCAGTATGTTCTCAAAGATTGATTTGAGATCAGGTTATCACTGGTTGATTATTAAGGAATCTGACATTTTGAAAACTGCCTTCAGAACTAGATATTGGCATTATGAGTTTTTAATGATGCCATTTGGGCTCACTAATGCCTTGATGACTTTTATGGATCTCATGAATAGAATTTTCAAGCCTTTCTTAGTCCAATTTGTTGTGGTCTTTATTGATGACATTTTGATGTATTCCAAGAGTTAGGAAGAACATGAGTAGCAATTGAGAATCGTGTTTTAGAGATTGAGAGATAAGCAATTGTATGCAAAACTAAGTGTGATTTCTAGTTGATAGAGGTAGCCTTCTCAAGCTATATTGCATTGGCAGATGGAATTAGAGTTGATCCAATTAAAGTAAGAGTTGTGGTAGACTAGAAGCCTCCTAGGAATGTGACAAAGATCTGTAGTTTCCTAGGACTGGCAGGATATTGCTAGAGATTTGTGAAACGATATTTTATGATTGCAACACCTACAAGATTATTGAGAAAAGATGTAAAATTTGTCTTGGATGACAAGTGTCAGGTAATTTTTGATAGACTTAAGGTGATGTTGGATGAAGTGTCTATTCTTACATAGCCCGAGCAAGGGAAAGACTTTGTGATATATTGTAACGCCCGAAAACCCAGATCATGTGAACAATTATTCTGGGTCCGACTAATGTTCTTCATGGTGCGGGTCATCATTCTGAGTCCATTGACTGGCATATTGGTTGGGAAATTTTGACTGACCTTAAAATGGTCAAAACAAATGAAATAAAAATTTTAGTAAAACCAATAATTCATTTTAGGTCAAGAACTACTATTTACGGAGATAAAATGAGGTCGAGTCGAGATAGCCCCAAGATTTGGGAATGTGCCCGGATGGCCTCAAAAATATCATACCTTCAACCTCAAAAATTCCATTGAGTATGATGGAGAAGGAATTATAATTTTCTGAGATCAATAAATATTTTTTTTGAATATTTTATTTTTAGCAGGTGAATAGTGCTAAAAAGTCAACTATTGACTTTTGATCTAAAAAATTGCATGGACCTTCAAGACACTGAGCAAGGACTTTCAAAAGTAGAAATAAGAATTTTTAGAGGACCAAGGAATATTTTACGAATTTTTTAGTGTTAAACCCAGTCTATGGTGAATAGTGATTTTTGCTCTAGAAGGAATTTTGAGTTGAAATTTTACAAGGGCCTTAATGGCTATAATTTAAAATTTTTGGCACTGAAATGGGAATTTTTAGGGACATGTGGAATATTTTGTGAGGCCATTTGACCTAATCAAATGGGTCCAACCCATCCCATATATCAGATTTTTGTTGTATGTAACCATGAAAAAGGACCAAACCACCTCCTCTCACCCTAAACTCCTTAAGTCAATGCCAATGGTGGGGTTTTCTCTAACTTTATGGCTCTTTCTCTCTCCTAATTCCACTAAAACTCTATGAGAAAGATGTAATATGAAAAACTCCATCATCCTTAGATGTAAATTCCTCCATCAATTTGAAGAAAGGAGGCCAACATTTGGAGAATTCACACTTAGATGAATAGTGCCCAAATGAGGTGAATGGCATTGAACCTCTCTTTTTTATTTTTTGTATTGATAGCCTAGGGAATTCTAAGAATCCTTATGGTTTTGGATTTTGATTTGGAGTTGTGTGCATTTTTGTAGAATTTTTCAAAGTTGGGAGGCTTGTATGGAAAAATGGAGAATGGTGGTTCAAGTGGAAGAAAAATGATTCTGATGGATTCTGGAGTAACTACAGAATGACAAAAGTTGAAAGTAAGTCAATTTATCCAAACTTAGCATGTATGTTGAGTCAAAGTACTATTAAACATGTAACAATGTGTATGGAAGTTGTAGTTTTATGTGTGTGCATTTGTGTATGCATGTGAAATGTATGTGAGAAGATGTAAATTGATGATTTCGGATCGTAGAGATGTGTTTGGTGTGTGAATGGGATGTGTAGGCATGTGGTATATACATAACTATATATGTGTCATGTATGTCATGTATGGGTATGTAGGTATGGCATAGTGGTATCAATGGAAAATGGATGTTAGGATATGTAAATAATGGAGATAGAATGATATGGATGTAAATGAGATGTGATAAAGATGTGTGGAGATGTGATGTATGTATGGTCACATGTATGTCATGTGATGGCCATAGATGTGGGCATGGTAAAATGAGGTTTGAAGGATGTATGTGGAGAGAGAAGATATGTGTAAGAAAATGGAAATTGATAAGGAGGAGAAAAATGTCATAAAAAGGGTAGTTCAAATTAATATGGGTTAAATAGAAATTTTATGTGCAAATAATGGGTCGTAAAATAAATTAGGTAATGACTAAATGAATGAAGTGAAGTAAAGTTGGAATAGTATGGTTTATGTTAATGGGAAGAAGAATAGGTTAATAAAATTTTAAGGAAAAAGTATACCAAATGAATAGTAAACTCTATGCGAGAGGGGCCGATAATTGTTTGGGGCTCCGATGATTGTAACTATTTGGGAAAAATTGACCAAACGAAATAAATTCAAATCTGTATCTTTTTAGAGTGAGAATAAATAAATAAAATATTTGGTAAAATATAAAGGCAATCAGATGAAGTTAAGAAGATCAGAACAAACTTGGGAACTAATTAAATTAGTGAAAATCTAATCGAAAGACTTGAGGTATAGAAATAGAATAAATTTATGTACAATAAATGTGGACATAACATGAG
>CANXYI011896526.1:0-11019 GCA_948208565.1 Hura crepitans | reverse complement strand
AGAAATGTAATGGTAGGACATCTAAAATGATTCCTCAAGGTCCTGCAACCAATATTTATAATGATGAAAAAATCGTGCTTAGCATTATCGAGGGGGGGGACGGTCAAAAGTGGTCATTTAATGCCATTCATTAGAAATGATGAGTCAGTACGATTATTAAAGCGCCACGTTGCTTAGAGATGCTTTTGTGTATATATATATATATATATATATATATATATATATATATATATATATATATATATATTAAAATAAAGGAAAATGAAGAAGAAAAGGGGGCCTTCTTTCAAAACTTCAAAGTAGAATTTAAGTTAAACTTCAGGGAAACTCAAAGAGAAGAAGATGTAACTTTGTACCCTACTAGGAATTAAGAGACACTATCCCGTGCAAAAATTTAATTGCAAATCTCGAGTGGCTTCTAGCCATAATATACACCCTAATTGGTTGAGGGGGACAAGTGATAATGCCTCAACTTATCTAGTCTAGTGGGTTCAGCCTAGAAGGCCAATTTTCCTTTAAGTACTTGCGGACTTAAGCCATATAATTTAAGTCCACACACGTGGAAGTCATCCCTAAATTAAGGACCAATCACTTATTATAAGGGACACTATAAATAGAGGCATTTACTGCACCTCAAGGGTGAATGTTCTTCAACACTAGAGTTACTTTACTCAAATTCTCTCTCATTTCTCACTTAAGCTTTGAAGTGTTTTACCCGAGTTTACCCCGGAATAGTGTTCTTTCTTGCAGGAACCCATATATAATTCCTATGGTCATCTGTTGGCTTACACCTCTTATGCTCGATCGGAACTTACCATTAATTATAAACACTTCAATATTTTTTAAAGCCAGTTTATAATTTTTTTTATTTATTATTGTGACACCTTCTACTTGACTCATACACTGGCCCTAAAAAGAGAGCGCACACGTATATCGATATATAATTCTGTTATCCTTAAAACCCAATTAAATTAAAACTTTTATTAATTAAAACATTTCTTGACTTAAGGAGTTGTAAAAACACTAAAAATCATTTGGCACACTTTACGAGGCAACTAATGGGGTCATAATGTCGAAAATTTAATAGCATAATGGTTGTATCAGGACACTTTCCCAAATAGTAAACTTATTAAAAACACTTCTAAAACAACATACATCACAACAAAACTCCAAATGGTTCTTTTTGACCCTCAAATCAACATAAAAACAACACAGAGCCTCAGGCTCATCACAAGCAGCATTCTCACAAGAAAAATTAAGAGATATCATACAAGTCATGCAAGAAATATAAAGCTTTTGAAATAAATATATTTTTAAGTTACAAAATTGACCCATGTTTATATATTAGGCCCAATCCCTCTGGAATTACAAGAGCACCACTATTTATATTTACATTATGACCATTTTACAAAATAAAAACAAAAAGTACCTAAAAAGGGCAGTCTTCGTGTTCTCTCCTGTGGAGCAGAAGCTTTGGCTCTAATCTGTTACTCAATTACCTATGCATCGCAAATAAAGCAATGCGCTAAGCTTTTGCTTAGTGGCGTAATCACTTCAACATGAATATGCTAATTATATCATGCAATGGTTCATTTCATGTCAATTATGTAACATACTATCATCAACAAGCATACAATATGATTCATAAGCCAACAAGCATCTTTGATATACATGCATGTCAAGAAATGTGCATATGCCATATTATGTTCGTACACATAGTAGAACTATCATTAACATAAATAAAAAATGTGCCATAAGCTTAACATACGCATATATCTCCTCATAATAAGCACATACTTATTTAGGCAATTATAGAAAGCTTAAGAACATACATTACATGTTGTAGCCTTATAGTCATACAAGAATAAAATTTCAGGTTTCATAAACATCTTTATGCCACATCATCATTTTCAAGTCTTTTTATTATTTAACATATGCCTATATCAAAGAGAGACAACTAAAAAAGATTGGATAACGGATAACTTAGGCTCGAAGGCACTCGCATTCGAAGATATGTAAACATAGGCGCGTAGGCACTCGTATCCAAAGATATGTCAACATAGGCCTGTAGGCACTCGCATATGAAGATACGTCAATATAGGCCCATAGGCACTCGCTTTCGAAGTTATGTCAACATAGGTTTGCAAGCACTCGCATATGAAGATATGTCAACATAGTCCCGTAGGCACTCATGCTCGTTGACACGTAAATCATTAACCCGTAGGTCTTATACCCGAAGGTAAGCTAATAGCTACTAAAAATCCTAGTTGACCAATCAACCTATCAAAACTAGGTTGTCTAACTATATAGGCATTTTTAAACTCATCATATTGTGTCATTTTAGTCGTTTATACATTTTATACCATTTATACCATATCGTCACATAATTTCATCTCATTGGCCATTTTGCATATTAGCAAGGCCTAAAAACACATGCCTATAGCATAAGTCACATAATCATATCATGTAGCCAACTTAGGCTTACATAAGCTCATTACCACTAAGAGGTCACATTACCTAGGTGTAATAGCTCAAAATAATAACATATAACTTTACATGTATTCTTATGTGTAATTCGACCCACTTAAGCATAAGGCCTTTAATGTATGTGTAAAACTCTTTAACAAGCTTTATTAACACATAATAACATCATAAGACACATCCATGCATCTATATTCTCATTAATACCTCAATATGCCATATATAACACCATTAGACCTTATATGGCCATAACATACATCATACATGTACTTCTCAATTCAAGCACATTTAATCTATATCATTATCATGCATTCATGCCTTATAATGCATAATACATCAAGCATTTGCATAAAAGCCACATCTCGCATCCATACACCAATTTACACCCAATATTGGCATTTATCGAAATTAGTCACATAAAGCCTTATTACATGGAAAAAGTCTATATGCAAGTCATGGTGGCATTTAGCCACTTCCACATGCATACAGTCATTCATGAAACAACATTAAGGCACACACAAATGCATTTATGCCTCATGTTCACATACATTGCTCATATATCCTCTTAATGCCACAAATACATCTAAAACATGACATTTTCACATTTGAAGCATTCGGCCATTACTATAAACACACATATGTTCATTTCATCACATGTAAGCATACATAAAGACATTTACACCATTTTTCCCCATACATTATATATACATTCATTTTAGGTAATGCTAGCACATAATTCATGTACCTAGCCTAAATGAGGCATTTGGCCCTCTTATGGCATACACTCATCATGCATAATACACACTTATATCATCCAACATTACCATTTAACAATATTGAACTATCTTATGCATTTAACTCCTATTAGCCATTAATGCATTAATATTGTAATGCTCGACAGTTAAGGTCTTGTGTGAGAGGAATGAAGAAAATAAGGGAAGAAAGAGGGAGGGAGAGGGTGGCAGGTTTTTAAGGAGAAATGAAAGGGAAGTAGAGGGAAAAAGGAAGGAAATGCAAATGGTGAAAGGAAATGTAATTTTTGGGTATTTATAGTTTTTGAAAAATTATTTTATTTTGTTTTCCATAACTTTTTTCTCCCCTCTAGAAGAATCAAAATTTCTCAAAATATGTTTCAAAAATTAGGCAAATACGAATCCCATAGACACTTAAAAATTGGGCTCAAAAGACGAAAACCAAAAAAATTAATATATTTCCTTAGCTAAAAACTCGGTAAAAATACTTTTCGATATCTAAAAATTTCGATTCCAAAGTTAATAGTCTATTCGGAATATTTAAGTATGAGGTTGCAATATTTTTGAAATATTTTGAGTAACTTTTGAATTATTTTACAATTCAGTTTTGCCTGTGGCACTATTCATAGGACACTGCAGTAAAATCTTGTTTAGCATTTTTAACCATCCAAATGACTTTGGATTAGCTTTAAACTTTCCTTAAAATTCTCTCATAATTAATACTCCCTATTGTTACACTTAATGCGACTCGAGTTTCGAAAAGTACTATTCACCTCGAAAAAAGTACTATTCACGAGAGTCAAGATTTTTAAGTTGTTACATTTCTTCCCTTTTTAAAAGAGATATCGCCCTTGACATACCTAGTTTAAAGAGATCAGATACTACTCTCTCATCTGAGCTTCGCTCTCTCATGTCGCTTCTTTCATGCTGTGATGTCACCGTAAAACCTTCACCAATGGCACTGTCTTATTCCGTAACTCCTTAACTTCTCTGGCTATGATATATACGGGTTCTTCCTTATATGATAAGTCTAGTCGTATCTCCACTTCTTTAGCTATCAATAATTGTGAAGGGTCCGATCTATACTTTCTCAGCATCAAAACATGAAACATATTGTGAATCTACAGCAACTCTGAAGGTAAAGTCAGTCTGTAGGCTAATGGACCCACACATTTAGGTGGATATTATATTACATATATAATATACTGGTAATACATATGGCCATGTACATAGCACTATAGATATGAGTAACCACTAGTTTATATAACTTATGTACCTAATGTAAATAGAGTTATGGCTATATATACATATATACAAGGTACATGATATTGGTAACATCCAATGTAACATATGTATAATACGACCTACTCATATTATTAGTACCTATATCCACTACACGTGATCACATTCATAGTATCCATCACTATAGTTAGATTGTATTACTTATGGTGTTATAGGTAATGACAAGGGGGAATATGGTTAATAAATATATCCATATTCTTACAAATCCATGGTGTATAAACTATCACCTAATAATGCTGATAATTAAGTGTCCATATGATCACTATTAGCGAATCGGATGATATATTTGAAAGATATTAGGTAGGCTTATCTTGTTATAACATTTACCATAATCCACTATGACTATATACTCAATGGTATCATATATCCAATACTATGGACCATTATATCATTAAAATGTGTATAATAGTGTGAGGCCTATTAACCTTATATCCTAGCATGTATTAGATATATGGTTATTAAGCTATTTCAAAATGGTATGTATACATAGCATATTTATATTGGTAACATGTGTTATATAGGCCAATTATACAAGATATGTATTATATCCATAATTATTTATGTAAATATGAATATTATGATATAGGCTATACACTAGTGTATAACGTGGGTTATCAGTTGCTATAAATATACCGATGGATATGACCTAGCATCTATGTAAATGTAACATATTATATCTATTTGTTATACATATTAAATATATACATACTCATTAATTGACTAACATGATAATATTATACATATTATCTATAATGGGCCATAGGAGATAGTTCTAAAGACTTATATCATAGTGTGGTAGGTGTATATACCTTAAGTGATATTATACTATGATATATGAATGTATGGTATTAGTCCATATGATAGATAGTCCATATAATAGTCACGGTATCATGGAGTTAATGGTAACCATATACTCATACTATTATAGCCACTGGTCATAGTAATAGGGTTATCCATATACATCCACATAGGTTAATACACGCACATATTATTATATATATTGCCACCTATTATATGATACATATACCTTACAATATATATTCCAACTATAATATTCACCCATTATAAGTATGTGTAATAGAATGGTATATAATGTTCTATGGTATCCTATAACTATATATATGGGATGATATTTCGATGATTATTTGGTAAAGGAATATGCTATTGACCGTAGCAAAATCATAATAGTGTAAATCACCATATATCTACTACTATAGAGTAAAGGATTATTATACTACGTATGGGATATAATACTATTGATGTAGGTTTACACATTACACTATCATATAAGTATACACATGGATAGTATGATATCATACCAAGGCTATACTAATTATCGGTATACTGGTATGATACATAGTATATGGCATGTAGTATATCTACATAGATTACTTGGTAGTTAGATAACAACTAATTGTAGTGGTTGTATACACCTCATTTGCTACCATAGCACATATGTATGCTACTATTATACCTAGGCCTAATTATATATATTTATGATCTATATAACTTGACACTATCCTATACACTTATAATCATGCTTGTTTATTAGTATTATCCCATACACTTATAATATACCAGTACTAAGCTTATTATCCCTATTATGTTTAATTGATATTAATATGTCCTATATATCCAATGATTACATCATATAATATATACTTAGTTAGAGTTCGTGGGTATAGTCCCATTATATTTCCATAGTGTAGTCATATGATATTATGTCCATATAACCTTACTATAATTATAGTATATACAAATTCTACATCCTATTAACCATTTTATTGACTCTATTGGCCTACATATCTATCACATGTAATGGTAATATTGGTACATATCCATAGGCATATCATGTATTTGTATATACATAAGTTACTGATATACCAATATTGAATACTGATATTAATATTATCCATCTATAAATTAACATTAGTCCATTTATTGTGTACACTAATCCCACAGTCCAAATGCCAATATGGACTATACTTGTACATAGGTAATGGTCAGTTACTAATATAGGTTACAAATATCAATTAATATTAAGTGCAATTATAACTATGTACATTGGATGATGTTCTGATGATCATTTAGTGAAGGAATACACTATTGACCGTAGCAAAATCATAATAGTGTAAATCACCATATATCTACTACTATGAAGTAAATGATTATTATACTACGCATGAGATTTAAAAATATTGATGTAGGTTTACACTATTACACTAACATATGAGTATACACATGGATAATATGATATCATACCAAGGCCATACTAATTATCAGTATACTAGTATGATATATTGTATATGACATGTATAATATCTATTTAGATTACTTGGTAATTAGATAACAACTAATTATAGTGGTTGTATACACCTTATTTGCTACCATAGCACATATGTATGCTACTATTATACCTAGGCTTGATCATATATATTTATGATCTATATAACTTAACACTATCCTATACACTTATAATCACATTTGTATATTAGTATTATCCTATACACTTATAATATACTAGTACTAAGCTTGTTATCCCCATTATGTTTAATTGATATTAATATGTCCTCTATATCCAATGATTACATTATAAGTATATCCATGGTGTATATTATGGTATATACTATCATATTATATTTACATGTCTAAGTTTTGCATTACATATAATGTCTAGGCTATATATGAAGGGGGTATACACCATTATAGGCCATATACCATCACGTAGATATCACGTTCTATATGTATAATACTCCAATATTGTAATAATGATAGGTATCCACAGTACATATGACTATACTAATTGACATAGCATAAACATGACTTTACAAGTGTACAGATATATATAGTGCCCTAACCTCTAATACAATGCATACTACATATACAATCTATTATGTATAACATAATTACTATAAAGGATTAGGTATACCTATCAGTATTTTAGTACTTATGTGGTAATCATATATATAGTTCATTGGTATCATATACACTAGATAGATAATATTATTATTGTATATACCCATATGTAATACTGTATAACATATTAGTGACTAAATAGGCTATGGTGGGTTAGTTACATATCCATAATAAATGCCATATAATGGTGTATAATGGGGCATCATGTGTATAGGCATACTATGATTCTTATATCCCACATAAGTTAGTCCCTTATACCTTATGGATGACCATTCCATGTCTAGTAACTACCTAGGACCATACTAGTAGCAACCTATACATAACTATGGATATGTACTATCATATGCATAACATGTTAACATGTTATACACTAGGCTACCATATAACTAGATTTATTGAATATTATAGTCATGTTTATCAGTGATGGATATATACACAATGCTCATATAATTATAGACCTCATGTATATAATCCATATATGTATACCTCACACATAATCATGTATATACTATACACACTTATGTGTATATCAATATGGTATTATATAGGTACAATATGGTACATTAGGTGATTATATCAATATCCATAGTTTGGTGTATATATAATCATAATGTATACCAAGTATTATCCCATACACTTATAATATACCCTATTGTGTATATGTATAACTCATGGGTCACATACCACTGCATTATCATATACCATACACATACTAATATCATTATGATGTTGTATACTATAACATTACCCATAGGTATATAATAATACTAAGTATTATATATCAGTGTATTATATCAAGTATAGCATACCTATATTATATATGTTGTATGCTTTAAACATAATACATAGTATATCATAATGATTATAGTGTAAATGTATGGTAATAATTATTGAGTATCACTATACCCTTATATATGTGTATAACAAACCATAACAGTAATATGGCCACAATGTATCTGGTGTATATATGTCATTATGTGTAACTCTATTATACATACTATAATATACCAATCCCTTAGGTATCCATAAGGTTATAACATACTTACGACACATGTGATCTTAAAACCACATATGGACATGATATACCATACATTATATGAATTAGCTTGAATATGCCCATTACATGTTGGATACATGCCAAGTATTAATATTGTGACATACTAGTGAGTAATAATGTGACCATATATGATGATCCATAAGTGTGAGAACATTAATAAAGTCGGATACCTATTGGAGTATATATATATACTATGTATTATTGGTAATATATTTAAGACTAAGGATCTAGGCTAAACCATGAGTGGTATGGATATATATACACAGTTCTATCCATTGTATATTATGTTGACTATATGACTATTTTTCATATAAGTGATATTAGCTATACTGATGACTAATATCAATTGATGATATTCACATATAAATAGCCTATATATAACTTAATTAGGTTTATGTGTCCCTATACGAATATAATGGTATGGCATTATACTATAAAATATGGCATATATTCCCTACACTAAGTTTGTAGGATGACCATACCATGTCTAGTAACTATGTGATATATGGACTTACCAGGAGTAATATGGTTCATATGTACTATAATACAATTATGTTAATACATTTTGTAATATACTACCCTATATATAGACTATATCCGCATGTTATATATACATAATATCTAACATTAGCATACATAATTATGTGATATGGTTATATAAATATGGCAATGGGTAATACACTAACACATATGATTAACTATGTATACATATTAAACCTCAATGATGGTATAATGACATACTATCATGCATATTCTCATGTACATATGTTAATATATGTCATACTATCATTGGTTATTAAGTTACATAGCCTGCATGGGTTACCACTGTGTAATATAATGGGATATGGATATAATAGTGAATATTACATGCATTAGGATATCATATAATTGTATGCCATTCTATGGTATGATATTACCAATCCTATACACTATAATTGGTATGAACTTATACCTAGTACAAAGTGTATATAGGCATGTATATCATACTAGGGGAAGTATTTGCAATGGATATAATTGTACAAAAGACATGTCTACACTTGTGTTATAATTAACATAATATAAAGGAGTGTAATATCTAGTAGGTATACATATATATGATATTATGACATTGTATAAGGTGAGTATTATTGAGGATTTAACATCACCAATGATATGGCATTACGGATTGTTATAATGTTATACCAATACAATGTAATCTATCACGATGTATGTATATATATGGCATAACACTATAAACTTGGCTATGAGATTGTATGATCTAATATTGTCTTATAAAGCATACAATATACCATATTAGTATAACCTTCATAATACATCAAAGATATTAATGGCATAGATATATATATCACACTGTTGTAGTATACTATAGTGTATGTAACTAGTATCTTAATATGGTCATAATATAACTAATGTATCTTACCTTTGATAACATAGTGGGTAAGGCTATATAATATGTGACTATTATATATTGTATCCATTATGTAATATGTGACTATTATATATGATAAATATTTAATAGTTACATATAACATTATCCATTCGATAGTATATGACACCCTAATTATGGGGTAACTTATGATATTGGTAATATAGTATATATTCACTATACACCAATGACTTATGTATACTAGGGATATATCAAGATATGTAATTTCACATATATAGTGAGTATATCCATTTTGTATCCCATATGATATACCCTACCAATTTGTATAGCCCCATATTATGCCTAATGTGTATATATATACTCCATATACTAATTGACGACTCATGTATGAGTACACCATTGTAAGCATATATGGCTTTATTAATATTATAGTCAATTGATTCATTAGGAGTAAGCATATATGGCTTTATTTATATTACATATAGATATGATAGGCCCACTATAAATACCACTATAGTGTGTATAAGAATATGTATATATGCATTTGGCAATATTATAGGTGCATTAAGTCCATAGTATGATACCAATCATACTAGATAGGTATGTTACATATGGTTATATACATATGGTATGGTCACTGTTCATGTCCCTTTTGTTTTCCTAAGATTGATCAAACTAAAGCAGCCGAAAGTTCAACTTAGGCCTCACTCTTCGAGTCTTAAAAGACGAGAAGGAAGCTAAAGGAATCTAGGGCCACCCTTTTTGATTATCTTAGGGGATGTGAGTTAGGCATCACAAGGTAGGAGTTACCACCCGACAGAGTTAGGAAATACCTTGTATGTCTAAAACCAGAGCGGTTCGAAACGCTACTCTTATTTATACCTCAAATTAATACGGAAATTCATTTCGAATTTATGATACTATTCCTTTTCTTAAGTGATATTTTACTATTAAAGTAAATCACACATTCACATAAAAGGAATTGCAGAATATATTTTATAGAAAAATAAATAAGTGCTTGGAATCGAAATAACATACATTAAATGATGTTATTGATTGTTTTGAGAACTTTGGTTCTCTCATGCCAATTTTAGAAAAGAGGTTTTATTATAGTGACTTTTATT
>CANXYI011896471.1:0-12810 GCA_948208565.1 Hura crepitans | reverse complement strand
TCAATACTTTCATAGGGTCTAATAAACCTGGAACTCAATTACCCTTTTCCTCAGACCTTTACACTTGTTTCCTTTGAAAAACCTCCAGAACACTTTTTCTCTAACAGAATATCCAGTAGTTTCCTACCTCAAGTCAGTATATAATTCATGTCTAACCATACTACTTTCAACCTTTTTTCTAAGTAGTTTCACTTTTTCTTCAGTCTCTTTAATAAAATTTGCACTGGAGATTTTCTCTCTCCACCTCATTCTAATACTAAAAAATCCTGTATCGCCTACCATATGATGCCTTATATGGGTTCATTCCTAAACTAAGTTGGTAACTGCTATTATAGGTGATCTCTGCCAATAATATATGCACATATATATATCAATTAAGCATAAGCTTAATAATACCGTCTCACAACATATGATCAGCTATTTATATCACCTTCTCTGGCTATACATCAGACTAAGAATGATAAACTATGTGAAAAGCTAGTCTAGTGCCTAAAGCTGCTAGCAATTTCTTCTAAAATCTAGAAGTAAAACAAAGATCTCTGTCCAATGACAATTAATGGCACATTATGAAATCTAACAGTCTTATCACTATATAGCCTAGCCAACCTCTTTAAAAACTATCCTATCCTAACTACGTAACATGAACTATCTTGATCACCTATTAACAATTATCCATGTAACATTGCATTTATCTTTGGTTAATAGTAATCCATCATAAACTTAGGGTTAACATTTCTCACTCTCACTTTGGTATTTTTATAGGATACAATAATTTAAAAGGAACATGATTCTTAGCTTCTACTTACTGGTATGACAAGTACTGGGTATTATATTCTACTATATAGCTTTCCATATAAAGCCATGAATAAATAAAAATACAAACCTCAAAATTTTACTCCTAGAATGCATGAAACTAAGAGCCTCATGTATTTCCTTAAATATCTTCACCCTAGATCCTTATACAAGATATGCATGATCTATTCCAATGATTCAACTACACACTCAGTGTCAACTCAGACCCTGTGGTCTTCCTCTTTTTAGCTTTGTTAATTATCTGAACCATCTGCTCATCTCTTATCTAATTCTCTTTAATCAGCTATCTAAAATTTGACTTCACTTGCAACCAGCCACTATAGCCTCTTTTGTAATGAATTGTAACTTGACATTCATAGCTCTCATGATCACCATAGATTTCCTATACTTAGCAACTGCTATTACATTAGCTTTCACTGGTGGGTAATCAATTAGGCAATCATAATTCTAAATCAACTTTATCCATTTTCTCTATCTTAGGTCCCTTTACTTGAGTAATGGAATACCTCAAGTTCTTATGATCTATACATTTTTAGCATTCCTCTTTATATTGATAATGCCATCGTATGTCTCAGAACAATCACAATGGCAACTAGCCCCAAATCAAAGGTAAGATAATCCCCTTATCGTGGCTTCAACTATTTTAAGCCATAAGTCACTACGTTTCCATCTAATATTAACACCTAACAAGTCATTAAGTGAAGCATCACTGCACATGATAAAGTCCTTAGCCCATTTAAATTGAGTCAAGATAGGAGCTTTTATCAGTATCTATTTCAACTTACCAAAATTGGCTTGACATTGATCATCCACACAATTTTTTTACATTATTTCTTATTAGTCCAGTCAAAGGAGTAACAATAATGGAAGTCCTCTTACAAGTCCTTTATAATATCAATTGAGCCCAGAAAATTTCTCATCTTAGTTACATTCTTAGAGGGTTTCCATTCCTACACTACCTTACCTTTACTGGGGCCAATTCTGACTATAACACTATACTAGCCCATATAGGCATAAAGATTAAATGCACAAGTCATTCTTGAGCTGTGGCCCTTATAGGCAAGTTTTAAGTCAATTTACATACTAGATTTCAAATCAATCTTTAGGGTTATTATTCATGCCATTCTTTGTTTATATCACATGCCACCTAAATTATATAATGATTGAATTCATGGCAATATAATCTAAGCCATTGCTACTCACATAGATACATTATTTTAGGCCTGTTGAATACATGTATTTTTCATCACATTCAGGTCTACTTACACTCACATAGCTCTTGAGTTCAACCCTTTTGTAACCTTTATCATGCATTTCCATGCCTTTTTCCACACATGCTACTATATCTCTCTAGTGTAAACATAAACAGACATATACACATTCATTAGCATGCCAATTTAATTCACTTACTGATCTTAGCACACAACTACTTTTCTTTCAAGGTCTATAACACAATCTTAAGGTGATGTTCATACTCTTTCTAGTTCCAGAGTACATCATAATATCATCCAAGAGTACTATTACCACTAATCTATATAAGATTAAAAGCTTTGCCCATTGAGATCCATAAAAAGCTGTTAAGGCATCTGTGAGCCCCAATGACATCACCAAGAACTCAGGATGCCTATACTGGGTTTTAAAAGTAATCTTAGTAACATCAGCTTTTATAAATCCTTAGTTGATAGCATCTAAATCTCATATTAATTTCAAAAGAAAGAAGACCAGCCCTTCTTAAATGATCAAAAAGATCATCCACTTGAATAGGGAATGATGATTCTACATAATCACTTTATTCAAGTACCTTTAAGGTAATGCACAACTCGAACGACCTATCTTTCTTTCTTATAAATAGCATAGACACTCACTGAGGAGTTATAATGGGTCTGATTATACCCTTATCATATAGCTCTTGCATCAATATTCTCAATTCTTTTATTTTAACATATGCCATTTTATAAAGAAAAATAAGTACTAGAGTAATATCAAGATACACCTCCATTTTCAAATCCAATTCTCTCTTAGGTGATAAATCTAATAGTTCAGTAGGAATACATCAAAAAACTTAGCTTTAACTGAAATATATACTAGATCAAAATTAAATCATTTAGATAAATTCCCTATGCCCAACATGCCTCACTCTTTCTAAAGGAGTTATTATTTCTTAACAACAAAGATAAGAATATCAAAAAGGTTTCTCTCCCCATCCACTGTCACTATCAGCCCTCTGTACAGTTTAGAGTTTAACTTCCTCTTGTTACATACAGTCATAGCCCAATACTGAATAAGCTAATCCATCCTAAGATTACCTCAATCTATTGAAATGCAATGCAATCAAACTAGCAACATCTGTGCCCCTAAATCACCTAATCCATCTTTTGTGCACCCTATTCACAATCACACTGTGCCCTATAAAGTTACTATCTCTTATGTCTGTATCAATATGCTCCAGCTCTATCTACCTATTCTATGCTATTGTAGTACCTACACATAAGGGCATTAAATTAGGGTCTAACAAAGCCATGAATGAAACATCAGATAAATAGAATACCAGTTATAGCATCTGGTGCTGCAGTCACTTTTCTAGTTCTCACTACACACTACTTGGCTAAAGTACAAGCCACAATTGTAATACCCTAACTAACACTAGACTGCTTCCCTTTAGTCTATCTTTGACCCTTATTTTGTGGTGTAACATTAGGTATCTATATTTGAGCACCCTCTTTTTATGCTGGAGGACACTCTCTCTCTATAGTAGTCTCTAACACTGTAATGGAGCCATTTTCCTATCTTGCCTTCTTGGTACTGCCCCTAGTACCTCTTCTGACAAAAGACCTATATGGGAGGTCCACTCTAGTTACCCCTATTATATAAGGAGTACTATCAACTCGAGAAGGCAATTGATGTCCACTAGTAAAAACTTGCCCCAGCCTCGAGGTCTAGGTCTACCTCTGCCTTTGCACTAGACTGTCTCATAATGCATTACCTCTTTCTCTAAAAGAGGTCTCTCCCTTTTGGTACCATTTCCTTTTTGCCACCAGCAACTGGTACTGATGCTGTAAAATCTCTCTTTTTAAGGTTTAGTTGTCTATATCCTTACCCTTACCTTTAGTTTTATAAAGAATCTCTTATAGTCTGTATAAGTATCATTCAAAATAATCTCTTTAACATACTTTAAAAATCAAGTAGGATCCTTTCATTTCCTATTTCTCATAGTACCATGATAGGGCTTCTCCTACCTGCTACCAATCAATCACCCATGACTCTTAATGTTAAGCAACATAGCTAGGTATAGGTGCTGATACATAGCCTACTCTCTGCATAACTATGGTTACCAAACCAGTTAGTTCCTTAGCCTCTTCTTCGGGCAACTAGACCAATTATCTATGTATTACAGAAGACTTTCCCTTCTCAACCTTGAATAGCATAATAGTTTAAAGGAATTAAAAACTTAAACATTTGATATCCATGTACTCTACCAAGGAACATTAAACCCTTGCTCTAATACCACCCACTGTGACACCCCCTACAGGATCCCCTAGGAGACCCTATAGGTGATGCACACACTCTTATGTTACTAATGCCATTCTTATCACTTCTATTACTTACATCATTTTAGCTTACTCTATTTCCAAATTCACTTTCTATATATTTTATATCTTATCAAGGTTTAGTTATACAACATGCCAGTTTCTGATAATTACGAGTAATTTACCAAAATCTTAGAAATTTCAACATCATAATGGTTATTTGGGTCCTATCCCAAAATTTTAATAAGCCTATTTAACACTTTTATAAACATTTCCTAACACCTGGACCTATCTGGTCCCCTATTCTTATATAAACATCAGCTTAAGCATACATCAACTTAGGCCATAGATAAAATATGCATATATAGAGCCTTAGGCTCATATTAACATCACATATCACAACTAAACATGCATTCAAAAGAAAAATAGATGAGACTTTTTATTTACATTAGCAATTTATGTCACTTATATACATTACATATCCATAGTTTAATTACAATTTCTACCCAATTCTTACCAAGGTATATAGATAACAAAACTGTATAATAATTACTTTAAAATTCTTCACTTGTATCCTATGAACCACTATCGTCATTCTTTATAAGGTAAGTTCCTACTATTATGTACCTATGCACCAAAATAGGTATGCTAAGTGTACGAGATACTCAGTGATGAGCTTAAAGCATTTAAATCATGGCATTATGTCAGCAACATAACTGAGCAGTTTAAGAAATGATCTTACTTCATTATATGATTTAATTATTCATTAGGGTGACAAATTACTAAAATGAGCCTAAGGTATATAAGTCTTATATTATCATTTTTTACTCATATGATTGATTCAGAGCAAGTATTATTATTTTTAACATGCATAATTTACAAGAACCATTTCATTTATAACATATGTGAGAAATGACTAAAATGCCCTTTTACTGTATTTTTAACCCTTTCTTTGAAAAAGTTATCCAAAAAAAGCTTAAATTGTATCTTTCATAATTATTCTGCTTATTAATTAATTTAATTCACTAGCTCGACTATAAAGACAACACTTTAAGACACTAGATCTAGAGGGAGAATACACTAGTATAGTGGTCCTAATTTTAGACTTACAATACTGCACCGACATGTGTGCCATAATGGAGATCAGTCGTAGCCTCTCCAGACACAAGTAAATAGTTGTTGTGTGACATAATAGAGATCAGCCCATAGGCCTCCCCAGCCACAAATGAATATCATCAACAACTGGGTGACATAATGGAGATCAGTCCATAAACCTCTCCAGCCACAAAGAAATACCATCAATAACTAGGTGACATAGTGGAGATTAGTTTATATACATCTCCAGCGACTAAAAAGGTCCACTTCTTGAATATCAGACAACTAGCAGCTATAAAACCCTAAGTTAACCGGTCAACCCATCTAATGGGAGTCTAACTAATGGGCCAAGTAGGGCAATTCAAGTTTGTTTATTAATCAAAAATATTCTTATAATATTTATGTTTCAAAATAGATAGTCAAAATTTTTATCTCGTACTTTATTTTTTTAGCCCGATTGGTATAGCCACATTTTGGCTCTACCGAGTAAAATTCCAAAAGAATATTTAAGTCTACTATGACCAAAATTCAAAGTTTCATATGTTATGATTTATCATGCCATTAATAATTAAAAAGTTAATACTTTTTGTCCAGTGATAATTTTGGTTTAGGTACTGGTCAACTGGACAGTTATAGATCATTTCAACCACGTTCGAAGTCAATTTCTAGGACTGTTTTAAGTCCAAATTTAACTCAATTTTTAATATCTTTTTAAGTACATTTCTAGGCACAAAAACCAACTATAATTAGACCAATTTCTAGGCCAACTACTAGTCATAATAACCAAACATGCAAAGGTCTCATATCTAGCCACTTAAGGCACAAGCAATAGTGCAATTACATTGTACACTGAAACCACTTTTAGGTGCTTATTTCAAGCCTTATCTACATGTTTGAGTCCAATCCTTTTTAGCCATTTCAAGATAAATTTTCAAAGTGTATAATATTATATCAATATGTCATATACTTAATTAATTGTATAGTCATTTCATGTCAATAATTAAGCCATTGTAATGTACTTAACTAACACTTAACAACCTTAAGTTTCTTGCTAACATGCCATGACTAAGCTCTCGGGTACTTAGGAGAAAATGATCTCAATTTTCATTCCTTTCCATATGGTAACAATATTCAATCATATATACATACCTTGAACATAAATATACTCATAAACATCTCATTTCAAGCTAATAATGCTAAGTTACATAACAACCATACTAAGAATTGCTCATGATAGCTCATGGCCACTAGCAAAAATACATAATTCATGGTGATTTCCACACCTAATATGCATAGTTCGCATCTTATCATGCCAAAAAAATGCTGAATATTCATCCTAAGTAGTAAAATTCCCATTTAAACACCTATAGGAATCAAATTCAGCAAGCATGTAAGGCTAATTAAGCAACCACTAAAACAACATTCTCAATTCCACTAAATTCTTAAGCTAACCAACATCACCAAGAAAGAAATTAGCCTTAAATTTATCATTCCAGCCATCCTAATTCAAGATTCACTAGTCTAAGCACCCTAAGACATAAAGAAAAGGCTTGAAGTCCACTTACCTTTGAAAGAAAGCCTTAAAACCTTTAAGCACCCCAAACTATCTATCTTGCCACAGTAGCTTCTCCCTTCTTCATGCACTTTAAGCTATCCTCTAATGGCCACCAATACCTCACACACAGAATTATATACGTCTTAAGCAAGTCCAACCATCAAATGGTAGCAAGAAATTCTAGGGGAAATGGAAGAATCACTCAAAACTCACCTCAAATACATTATTCTAGACTGCTTTGAACCTTTCAAATTTTATGAATTGTATCTCCCAACTAACAACTTCTTTTTGCCTGATTCTTCTTCCTCATGGTGCCCAACACATAAAAGAATTTTTAGTAATTAGAATCTCTCCATTTGGTGTCCAGAGGAGAAATTTATGGCCAATTTCTTACCCTTATGGCATCAGCAATAGCAAGCTAAAAAGGGAGAAATTCCTTTCTTCAATCCAAGTGGAAATCCACTTGTCACATGTTATTTGCCACTTGGCAAGTTTGCTCAGCCACTTGGCATGTTATGGGTCCCATATTAACATGTCCAAGTTGTCCCTAAACTTCCTAAACCATTTTTATTTTTGCAGCAAACTTCAAAAATTCATAGTAATTCACTTGGACCTCTAAAAATTACACCATTTATTTTAAAATTCCTATTTTAATCCCCTCTATTTGCTTATAAATTTTTGTTCTTAGATTCCTTTAATAGGATAGTTTTCAAACTATATCAATTTGCATGCCAACCATAAAAATTTTGAGAATTTGCAAACAACTTGCAATTTCAAAAATTATTTCACCAATGGATCCAGTGGAATTTTTTAGCTTTAGGGTGCACTATTTTTGGGTCTATCCGCGCACATCTTCGATCTATCCTAGCCTAAAAAAATTATACTGCACTGAGTGGTATCTTTTAGTCTAAAATGATTTGTCAGTTCTTATAAACACTGGGTCTTTAGGGGTCCTATGTTTGGTTTGCCTAATGATGATAAAAGGATGAAAATCTTGATAAGTAAAGGGTTTTAAAATCCAGTTCAAAGATCTCAAAATTTTCTAAAAAAAATCATCAAAATGGCCTTTTACATAAAGGAAATGGCCATTTTATAAAAAAAGGGCCGTTTTTGCGAGGGAAATGATTGTTTTTAGGAAAAATGACTATTTTGCCTACCAAAACGGCTGTTCTCACACTTAAAATGGTTATTTTTTTGCCTCAAGAAATGTGCATAAATCGTAAAATATATTTTTTTTCAAAAAAGGGATGATTTTGGAGAGAGAAAAGACACTAAAAAGCAAAAAAAAAAAACTTAAAAAAACACCATATTTTTTAGAGATTTCTAAAGATTTGGTTGCAATTTTTCTATCCGATCGAGATCTTTTCTGAAGGCAAGTATACACTGTGGGTCTACCAACCCCTTTGTCTATTGTTTTCATTTTTTTCTGCCTTATCCATCTACTAGTTAGATGTGATAATTTATTTATACAATATTTTTATTATATTTGTGTGACTGCTCATTTTATTTTATTTTTGTTCGCCTATCTATTTTGCTTTGCGTACTAATGCTTTATTTTTATTGTGATGCAAGTTGTTTGATTTATTGGGACCTGATTGTTATTTCTTTCTGCCACCTCCTTAAATGCTGGTGAAGTAACCTTTTAATGACCTTTTATTTCTTGCTATTTATTTTATTTTGTGATCTATATTTTCTTCTGCTAATTGCCTTTATTATCGCTCGTTTTAGTTAGATTGTATTTTAGATGCTCTAAAATTTAATTTTTATTATTTGTTCAGTTATGATGTATTTTAGGCAATTGCCATGTAATATATTTTTTATTATCAAATTATTTCCCTATATATTTCATGAATGATGTAATAAGTAGAAAATGATTTTTTTTGCACATTGGAAAGATAACCGAAACCATTTTTTTATTTAATTAATTGTTGTTTTGCTAGTAAAATGAGTTTTGATTTTTCTTAATAAAAGTTATAATAATTAAAACTACTTTCTAAAATTGACATGCAAGAACCAAAGTTCTCAAGCCAATCAATCACTCGATTTCATGTATGATATTTCTAATTTCAATCCTAGTATATTTTGTGAAAGCTGCAATAGGTAGAAAATGATTTTTGCACATTGAAAAGATAATCAAAGTCATTTTATACCTAATTAATTGGTGGTTTGTTATTAAAATGGGTTTTTCTTAATAAAAGTTAGAACGCTAAAATCGGTTTTCTAAAAATTGGCATGTAAGAACCAAAGTTTTGAAGATAATTAATTGCCTAATTTTGAGTATGATGTTTTAACTTTAAGAACCTATTCATTTTTCATAAATATGTTTTTTGATTCCTCATACATGAATACATGATTTATTTTAATTGTAAAATGCTGCTTAAGAAAAAGAATAATATTATAAATTCAAATTAAATTTTCATATTAACTTGGGGTATAAATAAGATTAGGATTTTGAATCGCTCTAGTTTTGGCCCTACAAGGTATTTCTTAACTCAGGTCGGGTAGTGACTCCTACCTTGTGATGCCTAACTCACTCTTCCTATGCTAATCAAATAGGAGTGGCCTAAGATTCCTCTTGTTTCCTTCTCATCTTTCGAAACTCGAGGAGTGAGGCTTAGGTTGAGTCTTCACCAGTTTTTGCTTCGAAAGGCCTGCTAAAAGGAAAGGGATATGAATAGTTCTACTAAATTTTTAAATTTTGCTCTTTTCATCAAATTATGGCCCTTTGAAGTTTTATGACCAGTGCCATCACCTTAATCCATGTGCAAGTGTCCTGGCACCCTAGGTGCACTTTTCAAACCCTGTGGCACTATTCCTAAAGCTTCAGAACATGAGTGTTACACTAAGTTACACCTAATCCTTGCCATAGGTAGCCTAACCATGAAGTGTATGGTCATTCTGTCCCATTTCCATTCGGGAATTGCTATAAGATAAAGCAATCCAGAAGGAACCTAGTGCTATTCCTTTACTTGTGCCAAGTAAGGCACCTTATCACATACTCAGACACATCTCTCTTCATGCTTAGCCACCAATAATAAAGCTTTAAATCCTTATACATCTTATTGCTGCCATAATGTATTGTATAAAGAGCAGTGTGAGCTTCTTATAGAATCTACTTCTTCAACACTTTCACATCTAGCACACAAATTCTATCATGATTGTACAAATAGCCTTCACTCTTCATCCCATACTCTATTGACTTCCCTTCTTAGATAGCACTTGTAATACTTATCAACCTTTAATCATCTTTTTAATAATCCTTAACTTGTTGTAATAGATTAAGCTTGACTTGTATCTCAGCTAACAAGGCACTATCACCTATAAGCTATAATCTGACATTAATGGCTCTTATGGTTGTCATGAATTTCCTGCTAAGTGCATCAGCCACTACATTGGCCTTTCCTGGATGGTAATTAATTAGGTAGTCATAATCTTTAATTAATTCCATCCACCTGTTCTATCTCAAGTTTAGCTCCTTCTATGTAAAAAGATACTTAAAACTCTTATGATTTCTGTAGATGTAACACTTCTCCCTATAAAGATAATGTATCTAGATTTTTAGAGAAAACATAATGGTTGCAAGCCTCAAATCATTTGTAGGGTAGTTCTTCTCATATGGGTTCAACTATCTTGAAGCATAGGTAATAACCTTGCCATATTATATCAAAACACACCCTAATCTATTATGAGATGCATCACTAAAGAATTAGAGCCTTTATCAACATAGCCTTAAGCTTATCAAAGCTATGTTGACACTTGTCATCCTAAAAAAAAGTAAATATCCTCCCTTAATAGCCATGTCATAGGGGCAGCTATTAATGAAAACCCCTTGACAAATCGTCTGTAATATCCTACCAACCCTAGAAAACTTCTAATCTATATGGTGTTCCTAGGTGGCTTCCACTCTATCACTGCTTCTATCTTGCTAGGGTTAACTCTTATACCTCTAACTGAAGCTATATGTCCCAAGAAAGACACTTCACTCAGCCAAAACTCACACTTACTAAGCTCAGCATATGGCTTTTCTTCTCTTAGAATATGAAGAATCATTTTTAAATATTGTTCATGCTCTTCCTTGTTCTTTAAGTAAACCAAAATATCATCTATGAAAACTACCATGAACTAATCAAGGTAGGGTCTAAAAACTCTATTCATTAAGTCCATAAATGCTGCAGGAGTATTAGTAAGCCCAAATGGCATTACCATGAACTCATAATGAGCATACCTTATCTTGAAAGTAGTCTTCACCACATTCGATTCCTTCACTCTTAATTGATAATACCTAGATCTCAAATCTACCTTAGAGAACATTCCAACTCCACTAAGCTAATCAAATAGATCATTGATCCATGGCAAAGGATACTTGTTCTTGATGGTTACTTTATTCAATTGTCGATAATCCACACATAATCGAAGTGAACCATCTTTCTTCCTAACAAATAGAACCGGTTCTCCCTATGTTGAAACACTCAGTTTGATGAATCCTTTTCTAATAACTTTTGCAACTGCTCCTTTACCTCTTTTAATTTAGCTAGTGCCATATGATAAAGTGTTATAGACACTAGAGCAGTACTAGGAAAAACCTCAATATTGAACTCAAGTTCTCGTTTATGGTAAATCTGATAATTCTTTTGGAAAGACGTCAATAAACTCTATAACAACTAGTATTCTACTAGCATCTGGTTTTTCTATTCTGTTGTTAAACACATAAGCAAGATATGCCAGAGAACCCTTCCTCATCAACCACCTAATATTGATTGCATATATCATGTCAGATAAGAAATTGATTCTCTCTTTGATGACTATGATTTTAGACTTATTATCAGTCTAGAGAGTCAACCTTTTTTTTACTTTTAATCCAAAATCACATGATATTTTGACAACTATTCCATTCCTAATATCAAGTCAAAATCATCAAAAGGTAACTTTATCAAGTCAATAAGAAACTGATGGTCTTGTATTCTTAATGGGCAATCTTTATATATTCTGTCAATTACCACAAGTTGGCCTATAGGATTGCTAACCATGATCTCTATGTCAAGTGGTTCTAAAACTAACCCCTAGTCTTATACCCGTGACATACATACATACGAATGTGTAGATCCCAGGTTAATTAATGCTAAAACATGAGAGTCAAAGAGGAGGAAAGTACCAATAATAATGTCTAGCTCATTAGCATTCTTTCAAGGTGTAATGGCATATTAATGGAAGTGCTCTCTGCTTATGTTGGGACTCTGATCTATCTCTCTAAGTTTCCTCAGTTCTCTCTTCTTAACTACTCTTCTAAACTCTAGTCTATATAGGTGCCGATCTTTGATCCACACTTTGTCCTTTAGGATAATCCCTATAAAAATGACCCTATTGTCTACAAGTATAGCACACACCCGACATATTCCTCTAACATTCTCCCTTGTGCCTCTTAAAACATGTCTAGCATTAAGGAGTTAACTCTTCTTACTCATTGATCCTAGTGTAGATGCAACTTGAGACTATGGCTATCCTATTTTCCTATTAACACTCTAAGCCGATTTCTATGACTGGCCCTGTTTCTTAGATTGCTAAGTAAAACTAGACTAGAATCCCTTATACTTCTTACCTAATGGTGGAGCAGCACTAGATACCCTTTGACTAACAATTCTCTTCTTCTAATAGAACTCTTTTTTCTCTTTCTGAACCCCTTTAGCAGATCTGCACACTGATACTAGTTGTGAGAAATCCCTTATCTTCATCAGCACAACTTGGAACTTAATATCAACATATAGTTCCTTTTTAAACCTCTTACACTTATCTGCCTCAGTGGTGGTGGTATCCTTAGCATAT
>CANXYI011896469.1:0-13340 GCA_948208565.1 Hura crepitans | reverse complement strand
GGAAAGAATTCACTAAATCTCATAAAATCAATTTATCAATGCAAAACGTGCACTTATTCACGTTGGCATACAACACTTGTTTTAATGGTACTTTCAGAACACATCTCAAATGCATAATAAGCTCATCTAAAGATTTACTACAGATGAGTAAATCGTCCAAATAATAAACACTTCAGTTTTACTAAGAAATTCACGCATGCTTCATTAATCTTGTAAAGGTATTAGGTGCATTAATTAAATCAAAAGGCATGATTAACCACTTATATAAATCGTATTTTATATTAAAAGCAATTTGCCATCCATCTCCTACTATCTTAATTTGGTGATAGCCACTCTTAAGATAATTTTAGTGAAAATGCACACGTCATGCAGCTTATCAAACATATTATCAACTCTGAAAATAGGATGTCTATATTTTAGAGTAGCTTTATTGATTGCTCTACAGTTAACGCACATTCTCCATGGCCTAAGGAATTAGTAATATAGATACGATACATGGATTAAGACTTTCCCTCACATGCCCTTTTTCTAACATCTCATTTACTTGCTTTGAAGCTCTTTTTGTTTCCTCTAGATTACTTTTATGGGCTGGCCAATTAGGCATTGAAGCTCTAAGAATCAAATCAACCTAGCCTTTAAAGGTAGTAAACCTTTATGCATTTCTTCAAAGAACGCGTCTTCAAACTCCTTCAATAAAAAAATAACACCATTAGATAAATTTGGACCAAAATCAATTAAGATTAGAAAATTCTCTTTGAACCCAAGTACAATGAGTATTTTCTACCCAAAATAAGCACCTTTCAAATCTCTCTCCTTTTTATGAAAGCTCGTTTCTTTTCTCTCCTTAAGCTCTTAATTTTCTTTCTTATGCATCCCTCATCTTCTTTTTTTTTTCTCATGCATAGTCACTCACCAAGTTTGAGCCATTATTTTGACTTTTTCACTCTTGGTCTCTTTACTCTCAATCTTTTTATTTGAATTGGTCTCACTACCCCACCCCGTAAGAGATTTAAGAATTTTTATTTGATCAACATACACCTCTTTTGGAGATAAAGGAGTCTAAGTATAGTTTTGAGTATACAGATTAAAAGAATATGGATTCTTATACTCATCACGATTTACACACCTATCAAATTATCCAAGTCTAACTAGTAATAAATGATCAACTAGCATGGGTACAACATCACAAAGCACTTTATCATAATATTTTCCAACTAGAAATGTAACTAAGACTTGTTTGGTAACCCGAACTTCCCCACATTCATTTAACCATTATAATTTATACTGGTTAGATTGTTTATCACATTTCAATCCCAACTAGTTTACTAAAGTAGTACTAGCCACATTAATTAGTACAATTACTCTATTAATGATTAAACTATAAACTTTACCATTAATAACACATTTACTATGGAAAATGTTCTCTCTTGGTTCAATTCCCTCTTTTTTAACCTAAACATTTAATGTATGCCTAACAACTAAGGACTCCCCACTTTTAGAAAACTCAACATCTATCAGAACAATCCTCTAAACTATTTTCATGTTCAGATTCAATTAAGCCATCATCTCTAACAAATATAGCCTTCTTATATAGACATTGTAAACCAATATGCACTAGTCTTAAACATTTAAAACATTTAATATCTATTTGCTTACCACTACAAATTTGAGAAGAAGAAGTACCTTTAGAATTATATTTGGTATATGAGACACCTTGACTAGGGTTAAACTAAGAACCACTTAAACAGGCCTTGAGAAGGCATGCTTGGACAGCTTGGTCAACCCAAATTAAGAGCTTAAGTGACTTGTGTAAGATGGTTTACCTTATAGTGAGAGTCGCCACCTGGGTGGTCAATTTGGGAACTAAACCAAGAAGAGATTTTGGGTCTAGAAATTCTCTCTTATTCATGTCTAGATTAATATTTGTTTTCATATCATTAGTTCTAATTTTTATTAACTCCCTTCTATGCAATTATCATGAATTGATATAAATAAAAATATTTATGCATTAATAGCAATTTATCTCTTATTAAATGAAGAGACATAAATTCATGATCATAATCATCCAACATAAATGAAATCGGACCAATTTATTAAAGGAATTTGGTCCTTGAAACCTTTTATCTAAAAAACTTAATTATCAAGCAAATTAGATTTATTAATTAAAATGACTTTGGGTACTTAGGGACTTTAGTCTTTAAACTTTATTTTTTTTATGTGATCACTCCTTATTTTTCTGTAAAATATTTTTGTGGTTATTTCCCTTTTAGACATATATGAAAAAACCATTTTTATAAACTCATACAACATATATGGAATTATACAGAAAAATATTCAACGATGAAAATTGAAAATTAATACAACCTATAAAACAATCTAGCCTTTACATCGATTTTTTTTAAAAAAAAAATAATAAGAAAAGCAAAAGAACACTAAGGAAAGAGAATAATCCATTGGTCTCTAATTCTTCTAGAGCCATTCCTTCATAATCTAACAAACTTTCCCTCATAATCTAATAAACTATCATGCACAAGAAATGAACAAAAACCCAAGGAAATAGAATTGGTTAGAACAAACATTCTATCAGTTGAGAAGACATCGAATTGGATGTATCATGCAACATGTCACCTCAAAAAACAAAAGCGAAAAGAAAAATCCATGATTTTTTTCATTTTTGGGGTCTCCAAGACTCGACCAGATGCATTGTCATCTGATTAGATAAATTCCAGATCCCAAACAGGAAAAGTAAAAAGCATTAAGGAAGGAAAAGCATAAAAATGCAAACTTTATCCTGGTGTGAAGGATGTAAATTTGATCGAACAAAACTGTAACACCCTTTTACCTGATTTATAGTGAAACTGAGTAAGATGATGTCACCAACATATACATATTTATATAGAAATATGAACAAAAAATTTTCTATTATATTTGTCTTGTGAAAACAACTTTGCTAACAATTAAAACATTTTATTACTTTGAAAATATTTACCACTAGTGGGTTATTGTGCCAAAAATGCAGTAGCATAATGGCTATCTAGGCACTACCTAGAAATTTCCTATATAGAAATACATTTCTATAAAATGCATATAACACATAACTCTAACTACCGTGATGTCTCATATCACATCCAGCATATCATAAGAAAATTCACATGATATATGAATCCATCACACATCTCCGTTGTATCATAAGCATATCTCATCAAGTATACCATATATTATTAGCATATCTCATCAAGCATGCCATTCATCATAAGCATTTACAAACTTTGAGTGATAGAAATAATACAAGTTTGGGATGTTTTGCAATCTTTAACCATTTCTACATAAATCCATGTGCATTATACTCTATATGCCTTAGGTGTGTGTAAAATGCCAAGCTTTATGAATTTGTATACAAAAAGTGTAAATCAATGCATACAAAAAGTGACTCTAGTAGATAACTGATGCAGTGTTAGTTAGCTCCCTATCTTGTAATATTTGGACCTATATGAAAGAACACCCGTGCTGAGGACAAGAATCCTCAGTGGATGCATTCTAACTTACACAGTCTCTACTAACTGTCTTAGTTATAAGCTCTATAAAGAAAAAATATTTAATTTATAAAATATTATATCAAACAACCTCTTATAATATACTCGTGTCAAAACGTATGTTCAAACATTTATACCCTAATGTATTATATCATGCTTCTAATAAACAATTTATACAATACATGTGCATAGATTTATAATATGTACATAAGGTCTAAAATGAATGTTTAGCATAGTGTGCACACGTGTGAGAGTCATTTATGTTATGTAATATCCTTTACATATTTATAAGTACATCTTTATATACATGAATATTTTAATGAAATCATTAGCAATTTTGTTTCATTTCCATTTTAGTCCCATTTCTTCCTAAACATGATTTTTGTGCTGGGAAAATGGGACTACCAAAGCATATGAAGCTATGACAAAATAGTAGAGGCTATAACAAAATAGTCGAAGCTATAAAGATAACAAAGTAGTCAAAGCTATACAAGGATGTGGATTTGTTAATACCCCTATTTACATGCCAAACTACCCTTAGGCATTTATACATCCTAGGCAGAAATGGGTTCTTATACCATATAATTCTTTTTGTTAATTCTTATTCGAATGCATATGTCATGATTCAATACATACATCACATTTTTATGCATTAGCAAGCTTTATAAACAAACTAGCCTCTTAAGCTTTCTTATCTAACCTGTATTTAATAGCAATCTTATATACCTTATCCCTATATACTCAAATATGTGCATAATAACATTATGATCATGGTATGTTTATTCTTATGCATGAAACCCAAAAATAAGGATTATTTCAAACATACACAAAACATTATTTAAGTAAGTCAACTTTACCTCACTCTAAAATTCAACCTTTTCGGCCATATAAAGGAATGCACATCCAAAAGACTATATTTCCATTTCTTAAATTAGAACATACTTGATTAAAATCACTTAGACTTAGACTCATTTTATAGGAAAAAACTCAAACTATCACTTAAATCCAAACACATACACATTTTGGCCTAAATTTCTAATTCAACAAAGGTTAAAGCAAACTTAAGTAATATTCGTTACATGTATGTACCATATGGAGGATTTTTTTCCATACAATATAATTTTTCTAAAAACATAGCATTTAATGAAAAAAATTCTCTTAGTATTCTCACATTGATATAATTTGATCAAGTAGCTACTTATATGAGAATAATTTCTAAATTTATTTTTTAAACAATTTTCTAATTAAACCTCATATTTTAAAGCTTATTAGGTGTATTAGACCCAAAGGATAAAACGAAATTTTCAAATATCTTAAGCACAAGCATTTCAACCATAGTAGAAATAATACTTACAATTTATTTTCTTAGTTCTAAACATACATTTACACATTTTCTATGGTTTATTTCATTTATCCTAATTTAATTTCAAGATTAATCATAATTTACACAAAACTTTAATTTCAAACCTAGAAAATCTACCAAGATTATATATGTTAGTGGGCATTTACTTGGAAACAAGCCTTTAATTTATCCTTTTCTTCTTCCAAAAGTCTTTTAGAACAAAAAAAATTCCTCTTTGAAGCCCCATAAACCTTCAACCACCAATGGTGTTTAAGGTTCCACACACATTCAAGCTTTAAAATACATATATTCCATCATAAAAATGATGTGTTTCAATTACCATAATAACCCTATTAATACCCCACTATAAACATTTAAGAAGAGAGAGATAAGAAACTTATCATACCTTACTTTAATTTCTTTAAATCAACTTAAAAATCCATAATTACTTTAATATAATCTATACCCTATGCTCCAACTCAGTTTACTTGTGTTTAGATGTTAAGAATTTGAGTTAAATTAATGATTTGTAGGAAGAATAATAGAGAAGAATAATGGAATAGGTTTCAGCTTTTATGGAAGTAATGGAAAATACTATTCATCCTTCTCTTTCATTTGCCCTTTTATTTAATAAAGAATTGCTTAAATTTTAACACATGGCACTTGTTTAGATTTTGACACATGGCACTATCTCATTCCTTCATTATAGTTATCGTTAACCTTAATTAATTAAGTATTAACTAACCTAATCAAGGATTAATCCCATTTTATTTTTCATTCCATTTTTATTAATACCCTATCATTATTCAGTATTTTATCTTATTTGCTTATTTGTTGTCTAGATTTTATTTTCAATTTTTTAACCTCGAGATAACCTTATCTCGACTTCACATTTAACCCTATCTTATTCATGAATTGTACCTTTTGAAAATATAGTTTGTACTATTCATACTTTGGTTAGGCTCAGAAGCATTATTCACAAACTTGGGGTTTTTGGGCTATTACAATTCTTCCTTTCTAAAAAAAACCTCATCCTCAAAATTTACCTGACGTAAACAATTAAGGGTATTGCTTTTTTAGCTCTATGGTTTCTCTATAACATATTGACTAAAGGAATCCACTTCTTTCTCAATTCTCTGACCTTCGTAGCTAATATGGTAACTAATTCCTCTTCATATGTCAAATAAGGTTACGCCTCGATGCTTTCCATTTGTATCACATGTAAAGGATCAAATCTATATCTTTTAAGCATAGATGCATGAAAAATATTATGAATCTTCAACAATTCTAGTGGTAAAGCTAGTCAATAGGCCACTGGACCTATACACTTAATAATCTCATATGACCCAATGAACCTAGGACTAAGCTTCCCTTTCTTTTTAAATCTCAACACTTTCTTCCAAGGAGATACCTTTAGAAATACTTTGTCTCTAACTTGATACTTTATTTCTCTTCTTATTAAATATATATAAGATTTTTATCTATCATTTACAGCTTTGAGCTTTTTTTAATCACCTTCACTTTATTTTCTATCTCTCTAACGATATCAGGCCTTACTATCTTATCTTCTCCTAACTCAATCCAACATAGAGGCTTTCTACACTGCTTCCATAAAAGGCCTCATAAAGAGCCATTTGGATGCTAAACTAGTAGCTTTGTTATAGGCAAACTCCATCAATAAGAGGTGATTATCTGAACTTCCTTTAAATTCTATCAAACAACTCCTTAACATATGCTTTAAGATCTAACATATTGATTAGTTTATGCCATTAGCATAAATCCATTAGTAAAGTAACTTGTAGGGTTGAAAAATTTTACCTAAATTACTCTTTTTAATTGACTATTAGTTTATGGATGAAATGCTATGCTAAAGGTCAACTTAGTACCTAATGCCTTATGCAAGCCTTCCTAGAACCTTAAAGTGAACTTAGGATCTCTAAATGATATGATAGACATGGGTACTCCATGCAGCCTGACTATCTCAGTGATGTATAGTTATGCTAAGTGATCAAGAGAGTAGTCTTATCTAATAGGGAAGAAATGAGTAGACTTTGTAAATTGGTCTATTATCACCTAAACTGCATCATGTTTCCTCTGTGTAAGAGGAAGGCTTACTAAAAAATTCATCATGATCTCCTATTTTCACTCAGGTACATTAATCGACTGTAGTAACTTGATGTTTATCTTTCACTTTTTGGCATACTAGATATTTAGTTATGTACTCTACAATGTCCTTTTTCATACCAGACCATTAATAAAAGAGCTTTGAATCATGTTACATCTTATTACTCCCAAGGCGCATATTATAAGCTATTATATATGGCTTAACCAAGATATTTTTTCTCAAACTAGTGCATTTGGTACCCATAATCTATTTTTGTAATATAGACTACTATCACCTATTTGTGTCCCTTCCTTTTTTAGGCCAGTAAAACTGAAACAACTAAAGACTCAATCTAAATTTCACCTCTTGAGTCTTGAAAAATAAAAAGGAAATTAAAGGAATCTCAAGTTATTCTTATTTGATTAGCCTAGAAAGAGCGAGTTGGGTACCACAAGGTAGGAGTCGCCACCCAATTGGAGTTGAAAAATACCTTATAAAGCTAAAACCAAAGTGGTTTGGAACCCTACTCTTATTTATACCAAAAGTTAATGTGAAATTTCAAATTAAATTTATAATTTTATCATTTTTCTCAAGCAAGTTTCAAAATTAAAATAAAGCATTCAGTCATATAGAAACATAATAAAACATGCACACTTACAAAAGAAATACATGAAATTAAAGGAAAGCATACATGAAATTGGGGAATTGACTTCCTTCGAGAACTTTAGTTCTTGCATACCGATTTATGAAAACAGATTTTATTAAAGAAAAGTCAAAACCTATTTTATTAAGAAAATACCAATTAATTAAGTATAAAACGATTTAGTTATTTTTTATAATGTATAAAATTGTTTTCTACTTATTACAACATTCATGAAAAATACAGGGAAATAATGCAAATAAAATAAATTATATGGCAATTATCTAAAATATATTTTAATAAAAAAAAAATAAAAATTATATGAAAATTATCTAAAATATGTTTTAACCAAATAAAAGTAAAATTACATTGAAAATGCCTAAATTACACTCTCATAAAAAAATAATGCAAAAATAATAAAAACTAAAGGAGAAAATTAAGAAGAAAATAAAGGTTAGATAAAGTAAATAAATAGAAATAAAATAATAAATAAAGGATGAAAAATATAAAGAGTTAACTTCACTGAATATTTGATAACAGGGAAAAGAAAAGTTAAATAAAACTCCAACAGTTCTCAAATAACTCACCTCATAATAAAACATAATGTTAGCGTGAAAGAAATAAAATAAAGAATAAATAATAAAAGGACTTAAAATAAATAGTTAAATAAATAAAAAATAACATATGAATTAAATCATCACATATAACAAGTAAATTAATGAAAAAAGAATGAATAATAATTGATTCAAAATATAAAGATAAATGAATATTAATAATGGATAAATAAAATAAAGGTACCATATTTAACTAGTAGATGAGTACTTAAATAAAGTAAAGTTACTATATTTAACTAGTAAATAGGTAATAAAGAAAATAAAAAAAGGCACCACGTCTGACTAACAGGTAGGTTAAAAAGAGAAAAAGAAATAAAAAGAAGAAAAGAGAGAATTGATCAACTCACCATGTATAATTATCTTCAGAAAGATCTTCAATCAACTTGAAAGGAAAAAAGAAAAAATAATTTTGGAAAAACCCTTTAAAATAAAAAAAAAACAATGTTTGAAATATGTTTTTTGTGTCTTTAAAAATAGCCGTTTTCTTTTACCTATTTTAAAGTCCTGTTAGGACTATTGTATGAAACAACGTTGTTTTAGAGGCCAAAATAGCCATTTTGCCCTTCAAAATGGTCATTTTCAACAAGTTGAAAGTGACACCGTTTTCCACTGAGTCAGTGAAAACTTTGAAAATCCTAAAAATTTGATTTTTAACCTACTGTTAAACATTTTTTTGGCCGTGCTTGTTTTCTCACAATTTTGGTTGCACCGTGAGCTTTTTGGGTCGAGTGAAGGTTTATGTTCAAAAGTCAAAATGATCTTAAAACTTTTAATAAAGAGATCTTCAAATTGGACGTTAAACACAATCCTATTGATCGAAATTTTTGTCCTTTCTTCATCATTAGGCAATTCGAACATGGAAGCCCTAAAAAACTATTGTCTACAATTACCTCTAACTTTGGGGAGGCAACTACAGAGTGTATGAGGTGACCCAAAGTTTAGAAAGAAAAGGAAGGAGATGCGTACCACATGGGGCGACCCTTTTTATAGGTGATTTGTTGTTGACATGGGCAATGCTAAAAGACATTACACCCACCATTGTTTTGCTTCAGATAGTGCTAGAGACATTACATTTGAAGTTAATATGATTCAGGCAATGCTACAGACATTACACCCAAAGTTGGTTTGCTTTAGACAGTGCTAAAGATATTACATTTAAAGTTAATGTGATTTTAGCAGTGCTTCAGCCATTACACTCGAAGTTAGTTTGCTTCAGATAGTGTTAAAGACATTACATCTGAAGTTAATGTGATTTAGGTAATGCTATAGACATTACACCCACTATTAGTTTACTTCAGATAGTGCTAAAGATATTTCATATGAAGTTAATGTGATTCAAGTAGTGTTATAGACATTACACCTGAAATTAGTTTGCTTCAGACAATGCTAAAGACATTGCATTTGAAGTTAATGTGATTCAGGCAGTGTTATAGACATTACACCCAAAGTTGGTTTGCTTTAAATAGTGCTAAAGACATTGCATTTGAAGTTGATAAATTTTTAGCTTATTAGTTTTAACTTCAATTTTTGTTTGTGTGTCACTTTCCTTGCCCTCTATGATTAAACAAATGATGGATAGACTTTTGTTGGTTTGAAATTTATGATGTTCCACATTGAATGTCATAATACTTTTGTGAGTTTGGTGATGATACATATTTATTATCATTATGATCTTGTAAGCTTGTGAAAGCTTACAACTTGCCCCCTACTATTTGACTAAGCAATTATTGTGAATTAGTTAGTCAACTGCATAAAGAATGCCCCTTGTAAAATAGAGTTGAAACGTGCTAATCACTATATTTTAATTATAACTTTGATGCATATTGTATATGAGTGCTTTTTAAATTATTTTCATACATTTGTGTTACTTTTTGTTCTTCACCCTTTTATTTCATGCCTTATTTTTTTATTTATTATTTTTACATAGGTGGTAAAATAATAAAGGAAAAGTAATAAAGAGAACATGAAATGAAAGTATGTGACATAAATGACAATTTCATAAGTAATTTACTTTTTGAAGTATAGTCTTTAGTATCTTAATGCTACTATGTACAATGATACAATAAAAATAATTAAAAAGAGATATAAAGAGTGCTAAAGCTTGAGTAGATGTCTTGAGGCGTGAAGTGGTTAAATCTTAGCTTTAATTGACTCAAGTTTATTAACAAGCTCCTTACAGGTATCCTTAATCCTCATGCCTAAATCACATCTTTTCAAACTTTCTCACTACTGTAGATGTTGCTCTGCAAAATCATTGCACCACCACCATCGCTAGCTCAGCCTTCATATAGCTTCTTGTCGATTTTTTTCACTTTACCAAGTCTAAGTATTTTGTTTTGTTGATCAAAGATGAGAAAATTATGTCGAATCTAATGTTTAAATCCTCGTCACTATTTTATGGACCATGCAATTGAGTATTCTTGTGATAGAAGTAAATGGATCATAAAATTTTTGTCTTATCTACATAAAAAGAGTTGGTTGCAATTACAAAATTTGAATTATGTCAATTCTATGTACTTTCTTTTACTATTTGGGCAAGCAATCGATCCACTCATTAAAGGACACCTAAATCTTGTACAGAGGTTGTGGCTACTACTAAAGGTGATAGTAGAAAGGCACTTAAAGCACTCAACTTCTTTAAGGTTGAGCTAGTCGAGAGCTACCACATGTTCTGGTATAGACTAGTGTTTAGGCTTACTTTGTTCACATCTAGATGGCATTTTTATATTGTGTAATGATCTGTATACAACGAAAGATAAATGGATAAGGTTTGCAAGTGAAAAGAGAAATTTTTATAGAAAAATTAGGTAAAATAACTGTTTTATAGCTAAAAATGATCATTTTTGCATGTCCTGACATGGCCATTTTGACTAAGGCCCAAATGGCTATTTTGGCCTCTTGGCCAATTAATGTGTGCATAGATCGTGAATGTATCTCTTTCATAATCTCTTCTATATTGTGTAATTTCTTTTGATGTGGTATAAAAGTAATATCAACTGCAGAAGCACATGCATGCTGTGTGTATGTTCAATTCATCTCTGTGTGCAATTGCTTATGCAAATTTAAATGTTTGTAATATTTGTACAATATATGTTTATATGTGTATGCCTAACATGAAAATTGAACACATGAGTTGGATGTGAGGATCTAATTCATGGAGGGGTGAGTATGCTAATGGGTATAAATGATAGGCCCCTCTATATGTGTATGTATGCATGTGTGTACAAGTCTAATATGCATACTTAATACATGTGTGAATGTGCATGTTTGCAACCATGAATCCTTCTTTTATGTATTGTATATTTAGTGTGTGAATGCATGTAATGTGTCATTTATACAGAGTGGACAAGTTTGTGATGTACATGAATGAACCCAAATCCTTCAAAAAGAATATATCAGTGATGTATTAATAGCATGACACTAATGCATAGGGATGCTTATTAAACTCCTAATTTTTTTGACTATATACATGTTTGTGCAATGTTGATACTTATGTGCACATGTTTATAAGCAATCATGTAATGAACATTAAATATAGGCCTTTATAACTAAATGCATAAGTCAAATGCATGGATGAATTGGTATGTATGCATTAAGGCATGAGTGAAATATGCATGTATGAACTGGTGATGATAAATATGCTATCATGTATGTTTATGCCTAATATGAATAGATGAATGGACTAACACTAATGTATGAATGTAAGAATGATACATGGAAAACATAATGAAAAGTGCATGTTTGTGTATGTCTCATGTCAGATGGTGAATGAATGATGCATGTGTCGAATGTGCATATCTAATATGCTAAACAAAGACAAGCAAATAATGAATGTACTAAGCCTCTCTTCATGAATATGTCCATAAAAGCATTTTCAAGCACAAAATATTGCCATTGAGATCTATCTTTCCTTGGACTCCCATAGGGAAGAATTGGGTTTGGTTATTTTTGGGGCAGATGTCTATTTTATTTGAAGGTGAGTCAACAGTTCTTGTTTAGAGTGGTGTAAGATTTTATGGTTATTGAGAATCATGGTGGACATTTTGTCATTGATCAATAATGCCCCCACTTTCCTACAGGCTGTTAAAACTCTCTTTTTTTTTTCTCTATCTTTTTTAAGTCTTTTATTCACTCTAGTTTTTGCCTAATGTGCCTCCTAAAAGAGGTTTTTGCACTAGTAGGTAACGCCCTAATTTTTGCCTAATGTACCTTCCAAAGAAGGTTTTCACACTAACAAGCTGCTTGACTTTTGCCTAATGCGCCTTTCTAAATAAAGGTTTTCACACTAATAGGCTCTTCTCTTTTTCGCCTTTTTCTATTTTTATTTTTTTAAGATGAAGCTACTTGCAAAGATTTTATATGCTGATGCTCGATCTTTAATGGTGTACTTTTACTAGCATAACCTATTCTTGCTAAAGATCAATCCTATTACCATTGGCTTAAATGTTGGTTATTCAAAGGGAGGAAGGGCGTTTCCTTTTTTTTAGGTTTTGGATTTACTATAGGTTGATGTTGTTTGATGAGGTTTGGTGGCATGATAGACAACAAGGTAACAGGGTAATAGTTTAGAAAAATGATTTTTGGTTATTTTGTATGGTATAGTTTGCCATTTGGCAACACATGTGCACGAAGATAATTATCACAAAGATATTAAATGTATTTAAACCTGGTTTACTTAATTTCAACATTTAAACATCTTAGACCTCATTATACTAAACTCATGTTATCAACCTTCCATTAGGGTTTTCATGGCTAAATATTTTCTCTCAATTCCTCTAACTTTTTCCTAGTCTGTTTCAAAAGGTTTTCGACTTAGTTAGAATTATTATTTTTTCTTCTTTCTTTTCTTTTTATTTTTTTTAGTTGTCTACCCTATTGATGAATGGGATTACTGAGCTTCTTGCAACCTTGATACAGTTAAAGATGACTTAACTTTTGTGGAAGTTTTTACTTATGACTTTTCACCTCCATGGGTAATGCTAGCTTTTCTTTATTATCAAATTTTTTATGTTGGGTTTTATCTTGGTAAAAGGGATTTGTAAAAGTTTATTTGAGGAACTGGACCCTTAAGATTACCCCTTTGATTATTAGTGATTATTTTGAGACC
>CANXYI011896443.1:0-15563 GCA_948208565.1 Hura crepitans | reverse complement strand
GATGAGGTAGAAAGCCATGCACTACTATAGCCCAAGAGCTAGTGAGCTAAGAATTATCAGTACCTAGTAATGTTGTACAGCCTATACTAGAACATGTGAAGAAGATGGGGAGTAGTTAACTTCCTAGGCATAGATAGGGATGACCTAGCTATAGTAGAATATTGACTTGAGAGAATAGAAAGAATATTAGAGTAGCTAAAATACACACTTGAAGAAAGCTTAATTTATGCTACATCCTTGTTGCAAGAAGAAGGAATCCATTGGTGGTAGACAATTCTAGAATGGAACCTATAATAGATATAACTTGAGAGTTCTTTCTCTAGAAGTTTAAGTAGCGATATATCACAAAGAGGTACCTGGAGGAAAAGAGACAAAAATTCTTAGACCTAAAAGAGAGGGGCAAACTAGTGTCAGAGTATGAGAAAGAGTTCGCCAGGCTTAACAGATATGCAGCAGCAATTGTGCCTAGAAAGGAAAAGAGATGTAAAAGGTTTGAAAAGGGCCTTGACATAGATATTTGACTTCAAGTGGCAATGAACAAGATCCAAAAGTTCTTTGCACTAGTTGTTATTGCCTACATTGTGGAGGACATACTAAAGGAAAGGCTAGAAAACTTTCAAAAGAAGAGGTCTTTCACAGTGGGCTAAGCAAGCTCATCACCATAGGATGATAAAAAGCAAAAGGGAAGCCCTAGCACACTAGCTCATAGAGGTCAGCTTTAGCTAAGAGCTTAGGCCCCATAGGGCATTTCAAGTCCTGCTAGTAGTAGAGGCTAGCCACAAGTGCTCTAGTTCCATAACTAAGAGTGTAGTACCTGTATGTGGCATATGTGTAGAAGACACGGAGGCATTTGTTGGAGGTCGATTCTAAAAGCTTGTTACAGATATGGCTCCAAAGGCCACTACCAAAAGGATTGCCCATTAAACATGATACTAATAATTTTTCTAGGCTCTAGGCTTTATCACTAGCTAGGGGCTAGAAGAATAGTGTAACGACCCAAAATTCCTGACTATCGTGAATCTCAAGACTCGAGTCATACTAAGCCTACCAATAGGAAGTATTAATTATAAGAGAATTTTAGGCAAAGTTTGAAGCCAATCCGAAGTCATTCGGTTGGTTAAAAATGCTAATTAAGATTTTACGGCAGTGTTATGTGAATAGTGCCTTAGACAAAGCTGAATCATAAAATAAATATAAAATTGCTCAAAATAATCCAAAAATATTAAAACCTGACACTCAAATATTTTGAATAGTCCAATGGCTTTGAAATCAGAATTTTCTGAGTTCAAAAACTATTTTTACCCAATTTTTGAGATAGAAAATATATTAATTTTTTAGGTTATTATCGAAATTTGGGCTCGAGATTTTGAGAGGATTTAGATTAATGGAATTTTGGGGATAGAAATAGAGGAAAATCGATATTCTTATCGGTTATAATAATTTTTCTAAGCAAAGAAAAATTATTTTTGTGGAAAGTATAAAAGGGGAATTTTTCTCCTTCTCCCTACCCATTTTTCTGCCACCCCCCTCCCTCTCTCTTTCTCTTATGATTTCTTCCTCCATGAAAGGACCCACATGGTGAGGTTACACCCGAAACAATGAGTGTTTCGAGATGAGTCCGTGGACACCAAAATTGTATGGAACGGGGAGTATTTTGGGAGGAAAACTGAGGTGAATAATAACCTTCTCTCTCTTAGGTTTTTTTCTGTAAATTTTATTTTTCATGGGTTCTTAGGATGTTGTAAAGCATGTATCTAGGTTTAAAATATTTTTTCTACTTTTAGATTATTTTATATTATTTATTGAAGTTTGTACCCTTTTGTATTCATAGGCGAGATGACAACTCGAGCGTCCCAAGGCAAGGAGGAGGCTTAGGCTGACTTCGAGGGTCCTATATGACCTTGTTTGGTATGTTTAATCACTTTAAATTGGCTAGAATTTGCATTAAATGTGTAAATTGCTTTATGTACATATTATAATTAATGGTATTAAATACATAAAAATGCAATAAATGTCATAATTGAAATGTGTGATTTATGGAATGATAAATGTATGATATGAGATGGATATGAGTGATGGAATTTATGGGAATGCTAATTTTAAGCTTGTAAATGCATTATGTGAGATAAAAACTGAAAATGCCATGTTGTGTGCTGTATGCATAGAAATGAGTGCATATGGTCAATTTTACGATTCGAACATGTATAATGGATGTAATGGGTACTAGAATGACATGAATTGACTTGATATACCATTATGCGACATTATGCTCATTTGAATCGATAAAATGTGATAATGAGTGTGCACATGTTCTTATCCATAAAAAGATGTTGTGTGTGCATGAATGCAATGTGCTACTATGCTTAAAATGGATTTTTAACATACAATGGATATATATGAGTTACATAAGCATAAAAAAAGGAAATGTATGACTATTTGGGTATTAATATCTAAAAATGCCATGAATTGATCATTTGAATTAATATTTGATCTTTTTATGACATAATGATATGATGTTGTGACCATTGCCATTACACCTCGGGAAATGGAACCTACGAGTGTAATAGACATCAATAGGCCTAAGTTGGCCAAGTGTACATGTAACGCTCACGTTTTGAGGCTCTGTGAATAGTGCCACAGGATCTGAGAAGTGCACTTGAGGTGCCAGGTCACTTGCACATGGATCGAGGTAGTGGCATGGGTCATGAAACTTTAAAGGGCCTTAATTTGATGAAAAAAGAAAAATTTAAAAATTTAGTAGAACCAACAATTTATTTTAGATTGAAAGCTACCCATCGGGGCAATAAAAATTTTTTTATCCAGGACTGACCTAGCATGTGCCCGGACGGACCCAAAAATGTGGACCCTGAAGCTAGAAAATTTTACTGAGTCCAATGGTGAAAGAATTTTTGAAATCGGAGGTCGTTTGCAAAATCTCATAATTTTTTTGGTTGGCATGCAAATCGAGGCAGTTTGAAAACTACCCTATCGGTGGAATTTGGCCATGAAAATTTATGAGTAAGTAGAGGGGATTAAAATAGGAATTTTAAAATAAACAGTGTAATTTTTAGAGGTTTGAGTGAATTTCTATGAATTTTTGAAGTTTGCTAAAAAATTGAGATGGTTCAGGAATTTTCGCATCAATGCCAAGTGGCTTAGCCCACTTTCCTAGTGGCAAGGGGCCATGACAAGTGGATTTTTCCACTCACACAAAAGGTTTCCTTCCCATTTCTACCTAGAAAATTTTTGACGCCAGCTTTTCAGTATTCAGGCCATATCTTTCTGCTCCAATGACCAAATAAGGTGATTCCAGTGGCTAAAAATTCCTCTAGATGTTAGGCACCATGAGAAAAAAGAATTAGGCCAAAAAGGAACTATGGTTTAGGAGAAAAAAATCAAAGAAAAGGACTAGTTTAGAACAGTCTAGAACCATAACCCTAAGGTGAGTTTATGGCTGTATCTCCCTCATTCCTTAGGCTTTTTGGGTGATTTTTTATGCTAAATCATATCTAAGACCTATATGTATATGTGTATATGGCATTGGTGGCCATTGAAGGCCATTTGGAGGCTCACAAAGAGAGGACAAAGTTACTATGCTTGTTAGAATTAGGCTGGTAGCATCACTTTTGATGGGAATGACATCTTCAAAGTGTTATGTAAGTGGACTTTCAGCTTTTTCCTCATGTGTATAGGTGTCTAGGGTAGTGAACATTGAATTAAAAGGGATGGAATGATGTGTTTTAAGTGGAATTCTCCCTTGTGATGTTGATTATCTTGGGTATTTAGTGTAATTGGGGATGTTGTTCTTAGTGTTAGTCTAAGTAGCCTAAAAAATACTTCCTAAATTTGATAACTAAGATTGTTTGGTTGAGTGATTTGCTACCTATGATGAGTATTTAGTATGTCTTTGGCATGCTAGGATGAGGACCATGAGAATTGGGAAGAGAAATCATCATGGAATGGGTTATTATGCTTGTACCCGTGAGCTTTCACGCTTGAGTATTAGGAATGTTGCTTAACACACCTTAATTGGCTTAGAATGAAATGTTTGTAAGTACACTTGAGTTTATGGCATGTATATGTAATTAACAATGTCATTATATGTCAAGGAATGAGAATTTAGTCCACTTTTCCCTAAGTACCTATGAGTTTAAACCATGTCATATTGGCGTGAAATTTAAGTTGATTAAAGTGTTAGTTAAGGAAATTGCAATGGCTTAATTATTGGCATGAAATGATTATGAAAGTAGCTAGTATATAACACATTAATATAGCAATTTACATCTTGAACAAGTGCTTTGAAATGGCTAAAAGAATTTAGAGTAAAACATATATTTAAAGCTTAAATTAATGACTTAAAAAGTGGCTCAAATAGGCTAGTAAGTTGAACCTTAATTATGCCTTTGAGAGGCTAATAGTGAGTTATATTTTGGCCATGGTATTAGCCCAGTTATAGTTGGCAATTATGCTTAGATTTTGGCCATGGAATTAGCCCAATTTTAGTGGTTTTGATACCTATATTTTGGCCGTGGACTTAGCCTAGTTATAGTTGGCCTAATGCTCAGTAAAGTGTTAAAAAGAACAGTGAAAACTAAATTGAAATTGGACTTAAAATAGTCCTAGAAAGCTGACCTCTAAAAGTGTTTGAAATGACTTATAACTGTCCAGTTGACCTCTACTTGAACCAAAAATGTCACTGGACCAAAAAGTATTAACTTTTCAAGTGGAAATGTCATGATAAATCATACCATAAGACATTTTGATTTTTGATCATAACAGACTAAAATTTTCTAATGGAATTTTACCTGGTAGAGCCAAAAAGTGGCTATACCCGTCTGAATAAATTTTTAAAGTGTAAGATAAAATTATTAACTGTTTATTTTTGAGACTTAAATATTATAAGAATAATTTTGGCTAATAAATGAGGTTAAATTAAGCTATTTGGACCATTGGTTAGACACCCACTAGATGGGTTAATCGGTCAACTTAGGGTTTTATAGCTACTAGTTAGTGGCTGAAAAGGTCTACGGACTTATCTCCATTATGTCACCTAGTTCTTGATGGTTTTTATTAGTGGCTGGAGAGGTTTATGGACTAATCTGTATTATGTCACCCAGTGATTGTAGGTGATTTGTGATTGGGGAGGTCTACAGGCTGATCTCCATTATGTCACACAGTTACTCATTATGGTTGGGGAGGCTCATGGGTTGATCTCCGTTATGCTATATAGTTACTTTTACTGTGTCTGGGGAGGCTACGACTGATCTCCATTATAGCACACATGCCGGTGCAGCAGCATAGGTCTAAAATGGGGACCACTGCACTAGTTTATTATCCCTCTAGATCTAGTGTTTTAAAGTGTCATCTTCCTAGTTGGGTCAGAGAATTAAATTAAGTAAATAATCAAACTGATTATGAACATAAGAATTGAGCATAAGGGAACAATATTTCCCAAGTTTTAATAAGATGCAAGCTAAAGAGTATTTTAGACATTTTTCACATATGTGCCAGATCAGTTACAATGAAATAAATTAAGTAATAAGCAAAATGATCACTTAAGTTAAAGTTTAAGCTTGTTGGATGACTTTTTCAGGAAAAGTAATAAAAATATAGAAAAAGGATATTTTAGTAGTTTTTCACCTCTGAGTCAGATTAAGTGATTCTTATAAAGAATGCATGTTAAAAGTAATAGTCCTCACTTTAAATGATTTATTCGAGTAAAAAATGCTATTTTTAGACCAGATAAATACCCTAGGGGTATTTTAGTAATTTAGCACCCTAGTGAATAATTAAGTTATATAATCAAGTAAAATTATTCATAAACTGCTCTGATAAGTTAATAATATTATACCATGATTAAATTGCTTTAAGTTCACTATTGAGTATCTCATATACTTAGCTTATCAATTTTGGTGCACAAGTACACTACATTAGGACCTGCCTTGTAGAGCGTGAAGACAGTAGTTCAGAGGACACAGGTGAAGACTTTGAATGGAATGATTACATAGTTAGATATCTATGTACTTAAGTCAAAAATATGTAGGAAAATGTGTTTAAGCTTTAGAAATGTAATGTAATTAAGTGATTATGACTTGTTAATGTAAATTAAGTAATTATGCATGTTCTTTGGTAAATGAATGATTACATGTGATATTGATGTTGATGTGAGCCTGAGGCTCTATATTTATGCTTGTTTTACCTATGGCTTGAGGCCTGAGCTTGATATGTGTTAGATGATGATGATAGGCTGAGAATAGGGGAACATATAGGTCCAGTTGTTGTGAATTGCTTATAGAAGTGTTTAAACAAGCTTGTTCAAATTTTAGGATAGAACCTGAGCAGCCGTTATGCTATTGGATTTTTAGGTGATATTTGAGTGTTAGTAGACTTCCTTAGTAATGACTGGATCATATTGATCCTAACCTAAATGGACTATAGAAACTTACAGAAGTAGTTTTGGAGTTATATAGCATGATTTGGAATGAAATTAGTAAAAATTAAACGAATGACCTTAGGAGAAATTTTAGGATGGGTGACTTGATGAAAAGTACGCCATTTATTAGGTTTCTTCGAGTATCTAGTAGGGGGTGTCACATAATGATATAAAATGTGAAATTGGTTAATTTGACATATAATTTCATGTTTAATGATGCCTATATAGTTAGACAACCTAGTTTGGATAAGTTAATCGATCAACTAGGATTATAATAGCTGCTAGAATACCTTTGAGTATAAGATCTATGGGTTATTAATTTATGTGCTAACAGGCATAAGAGCCTTTGGGCCTAAGATTATGTGCTGATATGCATGAGAGCCTTCGGGCCTAAGATTTATGTACCTACATGGTATGAGAGCCTTCGAGCCTAAGTGTTACACATCTGTGGATGCGGAGAGCCTTCGGCCCTAAGTTACGCATTTATAGATGTGAGAGCTTTTAGGCCTAAGTTATATATCTATAGATGTAGAGAGCCTTCAGGCCTAAATAAGTCCATTATCCAGTCTTGGTTAGTTTTCTTATGGATATAGGCATTGGTTATACAATTAAAATGGCTTAAAGATGCATAAATTGGTTTTATATGTTAATTGGCATTAATATGTGACATATGGACCTAATGTGATCAAATGACATAAAAATCGGTCTTAAGATGCTTAAATGAGTTTATTGTCATTTATATGACTATTATTGGTGATTATATCTGTATATAATTCGAAACATTAACATGGACAGTTATGAAGTGCATAATGGCATTTATGATCGAAAAATAGGTATGCCAATATTCTTTGCCATATATGAGTTTGGTATGACATTTTTACAAACTGTCATGATATGGTATAATATTTATTATGCCTTATAGTCTACAAATAACTATTATGGGAACATTGTGATTTTGGCATATTTAATTTTTAAAGATTATGACCTTATGTAAGTAATGCATTATGTCAATAATATGGTGGTTACTTGATGTTTATATAATACCTTGGTAATTGTGCCATTAAATGCATTGTTTATGCTTGAAATGTGCATGTTTGCATATAAGATTCCAAATATACATGAATGTGATGTTAAAATTGAAAATGACTTATATTGTATATAAGTCACCAAAAATGCATGTTGTATTTTATTAAAAATGAAAATGGCTTGTATGCATAAATGGCATGTTAAACTAATCTTTTTACAAGTTAAAGTGATTACACCACTAACCGAAAGCTTAGTGCATTACTTGTTTGCGATGTGTAGGTAATAGGGCAGCATATTAAAGCTAAAGCTTCTGTAATCAAGAGACACGAAGATAACTCCTGCGTGGGTATTTTTGTATTCTTTTTGTAATAATAGTTGTGATGTAAATGTAATAGTTATAGTCAGCGTGCTATTGTGATCCCAGAGGGGTTGGGTCTAATCTACGTTTTGCAGTGGGCTTTTGTATCAAATATTTTAACTACTGATTTTACTTTTCTGCTTCATGCATGCTTGTGTGATATTAATGAGATTGCATGTGAGAATGTTGGTTATGGAGAGCCTAAGGCTTATTATGCTTTATATTGAGATTAGAGGGTCAGGAGGACCCACGTGAGTTGATAATGTATGTTTTGATTATATAAAAGTGTTTTTAAGTAGGTAAAAATTTAGGAAAGTGTCCTGGTACAACCATTATACAGCCAGATTTTTGACCCAATGACCCCAATGTTTACCTCGATTTGCATGCCAAAAAAGGTTTTCAACATTTTAAATTCATATTTGAGTCAAGAAATGTTTTCTTATATAAAACTTTTAAATTTTAAGTGATTTTGGATAACGAAACTAGATATCATTTTGTGTGCACGTGTTGTAATGCCCGTAAACCAAGATTTTTGTGAACAATATTTTTTGGGCTCGGGGGATGTTCCCTGTGGTGTAGGGCATCATTTCGAGTCCGATGACTGACATATTAGCCATAAAACTTTGACAGGCTTGAAAGTGCACAAAATGAATGTATTAAAAATTTTAACAGAACCAATAAATCATTTTGGGTCAAGAACTAGTGTCTGCAGAGATAAAATAAAGTGGTGTCAGGATAGCTTCGAGAAGTGCCCGGATGGACCTGAAAATATAATACTCTGAACCTCAAAAATTCCACTGAATATGATGGAGAAGGAATTATAATTTTCTGAGGTCGTTTAGTATTTTTTCGAAATATTTTATTCTGGTAGTGAATAATGCTAAAAAGTCAATTATTGACTTTTGACTTGAAATTTTATGTGAGCCTTCGTGACACGAAGTGAGGGTTTTTAAAATTAGAATGAATATTTTTGGAGGTCTAGAGAATATTTTATGAATTTTTGAAAATTAAAAATAGCATAAGGTGAATAGTAACCCTAGTTCCCAAAGGAGTTTCGAGCTGAAATTTTGCAAGGCCCTTAATGAATTTAATTGAGGATTTTTGGGATTGGAATTGTGATTTTTGGTGGTGTATAGAAATTATTTTGAATTTTCCAAGTTAAAAATAAATTTGAATTAATTTGGGCCGTTCGATCGCCACGTGGCACAATCATGGCCATCCACCTCACTTATACACTTGAGGTGCCATGTGTGCGCCTAGATGGAATGAAGAAAAAAGGCTTTCTTCTTCCTCTCCCACACAAAAGCCAACGCCATTTCAAGCATAAGGCCTTCACCATTTTTTATTCTTCTCTCTCTCTTCCCATCATGAAAACTCACAAAATTTATGTGGTTTAGAACCTCTATGGTCCCCTGAAGTAATTCCAAATGATAAAATGAAGAAAGGAAGCCCAAAAAATGAGATTTGAACACTTGATGAATCGTGCAAAAATCATGTGTAAGTGGTTCTTTTCATGATTTCATATTTTTCTTAGAGACTATGTGAGGTGTAGATAACATCCATGGAAAGAGATTTCAATTTGGGATTATGTGTAATTTTGTAGGAATTTTCAAAGTTGGAACCATGTATGGAAGTTTGAGAAATGGTGGTTCGAGGTGGAGGAAGGTGAATCTAATGGTTCTAGAGTAGCATCAGCATGACAAGGAGTCCGCTGTAAGTGAATTTAACTGAAACTTATCATGTATGATATGAAAAACATGATATGGAAATGTGGGTGCTTGTATGGAAGTTGTGCTTATATGGGTATTCATGTATGTGTGCATGTGTAATCCATTTTAGGATGTGTAAATTGATGATATAGGATGGTAGGGATGTGAATTGGATGTGAAATAGATGTGTATGCATGTGGTATGTGGTACATGCATGACTAAGTGTATGTCATGTATGTCATGTTATGGATATATAGACATGGCATGAGAGCATGTGAAAGGAGGATGATATTATGATGTATGGCATGTAAGTAATATGGAATGACTAATATGGTTATGTGAAAGGAAATAATAAGTCATGAAGCATAAAGGATGTATGTGGAAGGAATGGTGAGAGTATGTGAAATAATAGGTAAAATGTATAATGCTAGGTGGAGAGAAAATGGATCTAAGTTATTGTTGTAGTTGTGTGTAAGATTTTAGGGATGTAAACAATGGAATAATATGTGAAAAAAATGTAATGTTGGACAAGATAAGGTATTTTAAAAATCTAAAGATTTAGGTGAAAGGAAAGGATAGGAATAGGTGAAAAAGTTGGTAAGAAAAATGTACTAAATGAATAGTGGCAGTTACGTAAAATGGACTCGTAACTGTCCTAAAATTTACGATGACCTGTAACTGTCTGAAAAATATCACCGGATGAAATAAAATAAAATCTGTGTCTTTTTACGATGAAAATAAATAAACTAAATATCTGGTAGACTGCAAAGGCCATTAGTCGAGTCTAGCTGAACCAAAACAAATTAAGGAGCTGCTAAATTATTAAGGAGCTGAATGAGTAAATTAAGAAATAAAGAAAGAAATTATTAATGTATAATAATGTATGGATAAAGTTTTGGGGAACCAAACTTTGTAAATGGGATAAACCTCACCAAGAATCCCATAAAGAATATTGTTTAAATAAATAAACTATACAGGAAATAAATATTGTTAGAATAATAGTAACAAAGAGATGGGCAAATTATTACATCTGAGAACTAAGTCAGTGCATAGTTACGTAGGAATTATGTAAGGTAAAATACATGAAATGTAATTTGTTAGAACTCATAGAAGGGAGATAAATCAAAATTTGATTATGAACGAAGTAAAAGACAATTATATGAAGTTAACAGTCAGAGTGAAATGAAAATGAAGGTAGGGTAACTTGATGAAACTAAGAAAGACATTAAATGGAATTTGACTGATAAGTGAATTAAGAATGACTATAAAATATGAAATATTTATTTTGGAAACTGGATAATGAATCTAAAGACTATGAAAGATAATGAAAAAGAAATCTTAGGATTTTATGGTTGTTATACACTAGATAGGTTGACCGATCAACTAGGGATTAGTAGCTGCTAGAGGCTGAGTCTGTGTATGACGGATGCAGCTGCTGAGAATTGATTTGAGACTACATGCTCTGGGTATTGGGAGTGGTCTATGGATAGGTCCCTGTTACCCACTTGTGGATATTGGGAGTGGTTTACGAATGGGTCCCTACTATCAACTCTTGTTGTTGTTGCTTTGATTTGTAGATATTAAAGTGGTCTATAGATGGGTCCCTGCTATCGGACGATAGGTGTATACAAATGTCGAGGTTTATAATGGGGGCCATAGTATAGCTTTTTCTCTTATCCAATTCTAAAGAGATGGGTGAATTATTACATCTAAGAACTAAGTCAGTGCATAATTGCGCAGGAATTATGTAAGGTAAAATACATGAAATATAATCTATTAGAACTCATAGAAGGGAGATAAATCAGAATTCAATTATGAACGAAGTAAAAGACAATTATATGAAGTTAACGGTCAAAGTGAAATGAAAATGAAGGCAGGGTAACTTGATGAAACTAAAAAAGACATTAAATGGAATTTGACTGATAAGTGAATTAAGAATGACTATGAAGGATGAAATATTTATTTTGGAAATTGAATAATGAATCTAAAGGCTATGAAAGATAATGACAAAGAAATCTTGGGATCTTATGGTTGTTATACACTGGATAGGTTGACTGGTTAACTAGGGATTAGCAGCTGCTAGAGGTTGAGCCTATGTGGCTTTTAGCCTATGTATGGCGGATGCATCTGCTGAGCATTGATTTAAGCCTACATGCTCTGGGTATTAGGAGTGGTCTACAGATGGGTCCCTGTTACCCACTTATGGATATTGGGAGTGGTCTATGGATGGGTCCCTACTATCCACTCTTATTGTTGTTTCTTTGATTTGCAGATATTAGGAGTGGTCTACGGACAGGTCCCTACCATCTACTAGTCCGGTATTAGGAGTGGTCTACAGATGGGTCCCTGTTATCAGACGATAGGTGCATACAGATATCGAGGTCCATAATGGGGGCCACAGTATAGCTCTATCTCTTGTCCAGTTCTCAGATTATAGGTTGGTGCAGTAGCTGAGGCTTAAAATGGATGCCACTACACATTGTGATTTCCGTTATCCAGTGGTTGGGAGTTTTTCCTAAACTTGTGGGGATAAAAGATAAATAAAAGAATTTAAAGAGACTTAATGATAGTAATGAGAAACCTAAGGCATAGTCACTTTAATGGAGATAATCTATAAGTAAACGTACTAAGAACAAAGAATAATTTGTGAAGGCTAAAATTAAGTAACTTATGTACACTTAAGGGTATTACCTAAAGGAATAAAAGACCGAGGAAATGGGAAATGGCCAGAGACATCACTTGTGAAGTAATAAGTTATATGAAAAAAATTATCTAGTTAAATAATAGATAGTAACTTATGCGTGTATACCTAAGGATTAAATAAAATAGATGGTTAGGCAGTATTCGCCTTGTAACTTAAATATGGTAATGACACATGAATTAGAGAAATATTAGACTGATTCACTTGACAGATAATCATATATAAAAGCCAAATTGAAAGATGTTAGGAAATTTTAAATAGATATTATTAGTAAATTCTTGTGTGCTTGCATGTGATAGAATACATAGTATGTTTGGTTAAATTCATCACTGAGTGCATACTTAATGTATTAGGTGTCTGATACATAGGTGGTAGGTTTGGGAAGATGTGATGCAGATAATCAGTAGTGTAGTTGACGACTATCCAAGTACGATATTATATGATTGGATTACATGGTACAAGTGAGTAGAGGCACTCGTGCATGTTATTGTGGGTAATGGGAGGTTAGGATACTTGATATTACTAGTAAAATAACTTACAATAGTGGAAAATGAGTTTGTAGCTATAAATATAGCCTAAACTGATATTTGGCTGTAAGATCAGGCGTGTGTGTGTCATATACCTGGCAAGATTACCTCAGATCATATGAGAGGTTACAAGAACCTTCTAGATGGAATAGGATGAATGTTGGAAAAAGTTAAATGAAAGGCCTTTAAGGAAATCTAAGGATGGGTGACCTCACGGGAAGTAGCATGCTTTGCCTATTTTTTTTGGAATGGGCAAGGGGTGTTGCACGCATCCCCCATTCGGGTCTAATGTACAGATCATGTGGAGGGAGCAACAAATAGCAAGGTAGATAAGCAAGAACTAGCTAGAGGCCTCAATTAGAGGCAAGCTAGAGAATTGAGGCTAGAGCACTAGCTCGCTAGTATGTGATCCAAGCTTGAGAAGAGATAGACTCCCTAAATGTGATAGCTAGTACATTCTAATTCTTTGATGCATTTATTTTGGCTTTAGAAGACCTAGGGTCCACACACTCCTATCTATGGAACACAGTCACACAAGATAGAGGCCTTCAGTCAGAACCTCTAAATACTGAGATTATGGTTACTATAGGGCAGCATGTGATAGTGAACAAAGTATATAAGGATTATCCCTTATCTATCTAGGGATATGTCTTTCTTGCTAATTGGATAGAGCTATCCTTTAATGAATTTGATGTCATACTAGGGATGGACTACTTATCCAGGCATAATGACATAGTAGACTATAGATAAAAGAGGCTTACTCTTTAGATATCAGAAGGAGAGGAAATTACAGTAGTATATGAAAGAACTGACTTCTTATCCACTGTGATCTCAGTAGTAATAGTAAGAAAATTAATCTAGAAGGGTTGTCAGGCATACTTGGCACACGTAGTAAACACCAAACAGACAGGGCTTGATGTTAGCTAAATCCCAGTGGTGGTAAAATTTCTTGATGTTTTCTTAGATGAGTTGCTAGGATTACCACCTAAAAGTGAGATAAAGTTTGTTATTGACGTGTATCTAGGTATAAAACCCATATCGATAGCCCCTTACAGAATGGCGCCTACAGAGCTAAAAGAATTGAAAGTACAGTTACAAGAGCTATTAGATAGAGGGTTTATTAGATCCAATGTCTCACCTTGGGGAGCACTAATATTGTTTGTAAAGAAGAAGGTAGGCTCACTATAGCTGTGTATAGATTATAGATAACTCAATAAGTTAACTATCAAGAATAATACCCACTACACAGCATTGATGATTTGTTTGACCAGCTGAAAGGGTCTAGTGTCTTCTTAAAGATTCACTTGAGATCTAGGTATCATCAACTCCGAATAAAGGAATTAATAGACTTTAGCACGAGTTATAAACATTATGAATTCCTAGTGATGCCATTTAGGCTAATCAATGCCCCAACAGTATTTATGGATATAATGAATTGAATATTCTAACCATACCTAGACGAGTCATAGTGGTATTCATTGATGACATCCTAGTGTATTCTAAAACTAGAGAAAAACATGAACAACACCTTAGTTTAGAATTACAAATATAGAGAGAAGTAGCTATATGTTAAATTAAGCAAGTGTGAATTCAATTTCTAGGACACATTGTGTTAGCTGATGAGATCAAGGTGAACCTTAGCAAAATTAAAACCATGTTGAAGTGGAAAGCCCCAATAAATGTGATAGAGATCATAAGTTTCTTGGGGTTAGCTAGATATTATAAGCGGTTTATCAAAGGATTCTCAATAATTGCTACTCCAATGACACGTCTATTAAAGAAAGATGTGAAATTTGTGTGGGACCAAAAATGTCAACAAAGTTTTGACAGGCTAAAAGCCATGTTAACAGTAGCTCTAATACTTATACAGCTAGAAGAGAAAGAGTTTGTCATCTATAGTAATGCCTCACATAATGGGCTTGGATATGTGTTGATACAAGATAGCAAAGTGGTAACACATGTATCTAGATAACTAAAATCACATGAAAAGAACTATCTAACCCATGATCTAGAGCTAATAGCAATTGTCTTTGCCATGAAAATATGGAGGCACTACCTATATGATGAAAGATGCTATGTTTAAAAAGATTATAAAAGCCTAAAATACTTACTTACCTAAAAAGAATTGAACCTAAGGCAATGAAGATGGATGGAGTTGATCAAAGACAATGATTGCTTGATTGACTATCACCCTAGTAAGGTGAATGTGGTGACAGATGCATTAAGCTAGAAGCTCTTATACACTTTAAAGGCAATGAATGTTCAATTGCAATGTAAAGAAGATAAGGCCTTACTAGCTAAATTACAGGTAAGACCTGACTTGATTTAACATGTGAAAGAAGCCTAGAAAAATGATGAGCAACTTCAACATATAATGGGTTTAATCAAAGAGGGGAAGCCTACTGAGCATGAGATCAAAGCAAATGGGTGTCTATATTATCATGATCGACTATGTATACCTAACAGAGAAGATATTAAAAGGTAGATCTTATAAGAAGTCTATAATTCTCCTTATGATATATATCCCAAGAGTATGAAGATGTACTAGGATTTGAAACCCTATTACTAATGGCCAAGAACGAAGAGGGACATAGCTAAATACATGACCAAATGCCTCACCTGTCAACAAGTGAAGGTTAAACATTAAATTCCTTTTAGATTGCTTCACCCTATAGCAATACCATAATAGAAATAGAAAAGAATCATTATGGACATCATAATTAGGCTACCCATGGCAAGGAGTAAATGTGATATAGTATGGCTCATTATTGATAGATTGACTAAGACAACACATTTCATCCTAGAAAGG
>CANXYI011896420.1:0-10883 GCA_948208565.1 Hura crepitans | reverse complement strand
CTTAATCCGCAAATGGTGATATCCTGATCTCAAATCTATCTTGGAAAAGATATTAGCACCTCGCAACTAATCAAAGAGATCATCGATTCTAGGCAATAGGTATTTATTCTTGACTATTACTTTTATTCAGCTGCTTGTAGTCAATACATAACCGAAGTGACCCCATCTTTCTTTTTCACAAACAATACAAGTGCTCCCCATGGTGAAACACTGGGCTTAATGAAGCCTTTATCCATTAGTTCCTGCAACTACACTTTCAACTCCTTTAACTCTGCTGGTGCCATCCTATATGGTGTAATGGATACTGGGTTCATACTAGGATATATCTCAATCTCAAAATCCAACTTTCGATTTGGAGGTAACCTTAGTAACTTCTTAGAGAACACATCAGGGAATTCAGACACCACCGACATTTGGTCAAGTCTAGGTGTTGTGGTACTAGTATCCACCATAAAAGCTAAGAATGTTTCACATCCCTTCCGGATAAGTCGCTCGACTATAATGGCTAAGATGATATTAGATAAGGAATTTCTTTTACCCACAATTGTCACCTTTTGTCCGTCTGTCGTTTCTAGACTCAACCTTTTTCTTTCATAATCAATCACTGCTTTATGTTCTAATAGCTAGTCCATACCCAGTATGATATCAAACTTATGAAAGGGAAGTTCTATCAAATCTTCTAGAAAGGTCTTATCTTAGATTACCAGAGGATAGGGCCTATAAATTGTATTCACCGCCACACTCTGCCCAATCGGGTTACTCACTTGAATGTCTAAATCTATAGACTCTGGCTCTAGTCCCCTATCTTGTGCTTATGTGGTGCAAATATAGGAATGTGTGGAATTAAGTTCAATTAATGCTAACATAGGCACATCAAATAAAAAGAAGGTACTAGCAATGATGTCAGGTGCTTCAGCTTCCTCCCGAGCATGGATAGCATATTGTTGTGCTGGAGCTCTAGCCTCTAATCTCATCCTCTAACTGGTGCTCGATTGCTCCTGTCTTTACTGCCTTGGTCCTTTACTTGGTGCTGTTGTAGTTGATGCCTGGGTTTGTGTAGCCTCGGATTGTCTCTGAGGACACTCCCACTGAAAATGATCTCTGGCTTAGCATACGAAGCATTCTCCTCTCCTATATTGCCAACACTGGCCCCAGTGTGTCTTGTTGCAACTCCCACATGCTAGAGGTGCACTTCTGGCTGTGGACACTCAAGCACTCGAGGCCTAGGAGGAAAAGCCTGACCAGACCTCTAAGGTGGAGCCTGCCTTTAGGACTACTATCTCTGTGACTGTTGACCAGGGTGAAACTTCCTCTATCTCTTACCCTCTCTTAAAGCTGAACTCATCTGACCAGGAACAAAGGGTTTCTTCTTTTGAAACAACTCCCTCTTCTCTTGTATCATGTCCTCCATATCATATGCTGCGGCTACCAATACGCCCCTTTCTAGCCTTATTAAGGTGCCCTGACCCACATGAAACACTATTCATGCCATGGAGGTATTATTCATGGAACTTAGACTTACGGGCATTACAATTCCTACCCTCTTAAGAAATTTTGTCGTCAAAATTACCTATTGTGAAAAAATGAGGGTATTGTGCCTTCATCTATTCTTCACTCTCACATGTGGCTTTTGTTGTGTTGTGGTGTCCTTATAGCACCTTCACTATATGGATTGACTTGTTCCTTAGCTGCTTCACTTATTTAACTAGAATCTGCATCAGTTCTTCTTCATACATTAAGTTTGGCTATACTTGTATCTCCTTTGTAGCTATCACATTTAAAGGATCCGATCTGTATCGCCTCAGTATCAATACATGAAATATATCATGGATCTATTATAGCTCAGGAGGTAAGGCCAATCTATATGCCAAAGGTCCCATATGTTTAGTGATCTTGTAGGGACCAATGAATCTAGGACTAAGTTTCCCCTTCTTACTAAATCTAAGCATCTTCTTCCATGGTTACACTTTCAAGAACACTCGTTCACCAACCTCATACTCAATATCTCTCCTTTTCAAATCTGCATATAACTTTTGTCGCTCTATGGTGGCTTTTAACTTGTCTATTATAATCTTAACCTTTTCTTCTACATCTTTAATCAAATCAGATCCCACAATCTTACCTTCCCCTACTTTACTCCAACAAAAGGGAGTTTTACACCTCTTACCATATAGTGCCTCATAAGGTACTATTCCTAAGCTAGCTTGGTAGCTGTTGTTGTAAGCAAATTTAGCGAACAACAAGTATTGATCCCAGTTACCTTTGAACTTTATTGCATAGCTACACAGCATATCCTCCAACACTTGTATCACCCATTCTGACTGTCCATCCGTCTGAGGGTGAAAATCTATGCTATATATCAATTGAGCACCCAATACTTCCTGTAGCTTCTTCCAAAATCTAGAAGTGAAATTCAGGTCTCGATCTGAAATGATGGCTACTAGTACTCCATGTAACCATACAATCTCATCAATGTAAAGTCGAGCCAGCTTTTCTAAGGAATAATCCATCCTTATCGAGATAAAGTGCTCTGCCTTAGTCAATTTGTCCATTATCACCTATACTGCATCACATCTACTTCTGGTCTATGGCAACCCCATTACAAAGTCCATGGTGATCTTCTCTTATTTCCATTCTGGGATTACTATCGGGTGTAACAATCCAAAAGGAACCTGGTGTTCAGCTTTCACTTGCTGGCAAGTCAAACATCGAGCTACATATTCAACTACTTCTCACTTCATTCTTAGCCATAAATAATGAGGTTTCAAATCAAGATACATCTTTGTGCTTCCTGGGTGCATGGAATATAGAGCTTTATGAGCCTCCTTTAAGATCTACATTCTCAATCCATCCACTTCTGGTATACACAACCTATTCTAGTAGTGTAAGCTTCTATCACCCCACAACTCAAATCCTATAGTCTTCCCCTTTTTGACTTTACCCATGGTTTGCACCATCTGTCCATCTCGCAATTGAGCCTTCTTGATCTGCTGCTTAAAGTCAGGTTTAATCTGTATTTCTGCCAAAATTGCATCTTCTGCTATGTACTCCACCCTAGCATGCAAAAGCTTCAGAGTGGCAATAAGCTTTTTGCTTAAAGCATCCGTAACCACATTTGCCTTTCCTAGATGGTAGTCGATCAAATAATCATAATCCTTGATTAATTGCATCCATCGCCGTTGCCTAAGATTCAACTCCTTTTATGTAGGTAGGTACTTCAAGCTTTTATGGTCCGTATAAATATAGCACCTTTCTTCATACAAGTAATATCTCTATACCTTCAACGCAAACATGATAGCAGCCAATTCTAGATCATGTGTGGTATAATTCTTCTCGTGAGGCTTTAATTTCCTGGAGGCATATGCAATCACCTTGCCCTCTTACATCAAGACACAACCAAGTCCGTTATGGAAGGCATTACTATATATCACAAACTTGTTTCCTTATTCAAAACCTCTGTCAACATTCTTTCAATCTGTCAAAACTGGCTTGACATCTATCATCCCATTTAAACTTCACATCTTTTCTTATCAGTCATGTCAGTAAAGCTGCAATCATCGAGAAACCCTTCACAAACCTTTGATAATATCCAGCCAATCCTAAAAAACTCTGAATCTCAGTCACGTTCTTAGGAGTATTCCATTCTAGTACGATTTTAACCTTACTCGGGTCCATTCTAATACCCTTAACTGAGGCAATGTGACCCAAAAAAGCTACTTCTTCAAACCAAAACTCGCATTTGCTCAACTTAGCATAGAACTGCGTCTCTCTTAATGTTTGCAACACAATTCTGAGGTGCTGCTCATGTTCCTCCTTAGTTTTGGAATACACAAATGTATCATCTATGAACACCACAACAAACTAATCTAAATAGGGCTTAAAGATCCGGTTCATCAGGTCCACAAAGGCTGCTGGGGCAATTGTGAGCCTAAATGGCATCACTAAGAACTCATAATGCCCATATCGAGTCCTAAAAGCAGTCTTAGGGATGTCCCTCTCCTTAATCCATAACTGGTGATATCCTGATCTCAAATCTATCTTGGAAAAGATATTGGAACCTCGCAACTGATCAAAGAGATCATCGATTCTAGGTAATGGGTATTTATTCTTAACTATTACTTTATTCAGCTGCTTGTAGTCGATACACAACCAAAGTGACCTCAGTTTTATTTTTCACAAACAATATGGGTGCTCCCTATGGCGAAACATTGGGCCTAATGAAGCCTTTATCCAGCAGTTCCTGCAACTACACTTTCAACTCCTTCAACTTTGCTAGTGCCATCTTGTATGGTGTAATGGATATTCGGTTCATACTAGGGTATATCTCAATCTTGAAATCTAACTATCGATGTGGAGGTAACCTTGGTAACTCCTCAGAGAACACATCAGGGAATTCAAACACCATCAACATTTGATCAAGGCTAGGTGTTGTGGTACTAGTATCCACCACAGAAGCTAAGAATGCTTCACATCCCTTTCGGATGAGTTGCCTGGCTATAATGGTTGAGATGATATTGGATAAGGAATTTCTTTTACCCATAACTATCACCTCTTGTTTGTCTGTCATTTTTAGACTCAACCTTTTTCTTTCATAATCAATCACTGCTCTATGTTTTGACAATCAGTCCATACCCAGTATGATATCAAACTCATAAAAGGGAAGTTTTATCATATCTACTGAAAAAGTCTGATCTTAGATTATTAGAGGATAGTGCCTATAAACTGTATTCACTGCCACACTCTACCCAATCAGGTTACTCACTTGAATGTCTAAATCTATAAACTCTGGCTCTAGTCCCCTATCTCGTGCTTGTGTGGTGCAGATATAGGAATTTGTGGAACCAGGATCATTTAATGCTAACACAAACACATCAAATAAAAAGAAGGTACTAGCAATGACGTCAGGTGCTTCAGCTTCCTCTCGGGCATGGGTAGCATATTGTCATGCTGGAGCTCTAGCTTCTAATCTTATCCTTTGGCTAGTGCTTGGCTGCTCCTATCTTTGCTGCCTCGGTCCTCTACTAGGTGCTTCTGTAGCTGATGCCTGAGTCTGTGGAGCCTCGGATTATCTCTAAGGACACTCCCACTGGAAATGATCTCTGGCTCTGTATACGAAGCATTCTCCTCTCTTATACTACCAACACTGGTCCCAATGTCTCTTGTTGCAACTCTCATATGCTAGAGGTGCACTTCTGGCTGTGGACACTTGAGCACCCGAGGCCTAGGAGGAAAGGCTTGACCAAACCTCTGAGGTGGAGTTTGCTTCTGGGACTACTATCTTGATTATCTCTGCGATTGTTGATCAGGGTGAAACTCCCTCTGTTTCTTGCACTCTCCTAAAGTTGAACTCATCTAACCAGCCATAAAGGGTTTCTTCCTTTGAAACAACTCCCCTTCTCTTGTATCATGTCCTCTATATCATATGCTATTGCTAACAATTCTAAAAAATCTCTGATTTTTATGGTGGCAATCTGCATCCTCAGCTCAACATTGAGGCCTTTTTCAAACCTCTTACACTTCTCCTTATCATTAGGTATGAACTCTTTAGCATATCTACTCAAACGGTTGAAGTCTTTCTCATATTCTAACACTGATCTCCGTCCTTATTTCAAGTCTAAGAGTTCCTGCCTCCTCTTGTCCTTATAGGACTCTGGATTACATCTCTTGCAGAACTCCTTTAGGAAGTGCTCTCAAGTAATCTTTGCTACTGCTTTCCTTTTCTTTGTTGTGTCCCACTAGTGGAAAGCTTTTTCTTGAAGGAGAGAGGTAGAACATTTCAAATATTCGTCCTTGGTGCATTTCAGCTACTCTAATATTCTCATAGTCTGCTCTAGCCAATACTCCACCCTCGTGGCATCATCCTCCCTCGTACTTAGGAAATCCACTGCCTCCATCTTCTTCACCCTTTCTAAATAAGTTTTCTACAATGTCGAGGGAGCTGGTAGAGGAGGTACGGAAGCTGGAGCTCGTGGTGGTGGTGGAGCAGCAGTGTGCCTCAAGAGCTCTACTATCTACTACAACAGTGCTGGAGAGGCTTGAGCCTGAGGCTATGGCTGTGGTAGTGGCTAGTGAGCAGCATCACTCAGCTCTGGTGTGGCTGCACTCACCTATGGGTCATAGATGGTGGTAGGAGCATGGCTAGCCACCTCTTCGCCTTGTTCTAGTGGGGTCTGTTCACTCATCGCATGTCAGTGTATAGAAAAACTTATCAGCTTTATACAGTGTAGCTTTATCCCAAATACAGAATCCTAGACCATTTCACTTATGTATAGTATGCCTAAGAATACCTAAACTAGGATCTGATACCACTAAATGTAACACCACTTACCCATTCTCGAAGGACACAGACAAGGCGTGCTACTTCTCGTAGGTCACCCATCATTAAATTACCCCAAGGCTCATTTGTTTAACACTTATGCTCAATTACATATTGCTATCCTATCTTGAGTGACTAGTGGCCATTGCTATATAACTTTATAATGTTGCCTTTTTTAGTCTGATAACATACCGGTTTATGTCTGTTATCCATTCTATAAAAATTTATGTAGCATAACGGCTACCCAAGTGAAAAACCAAAAATTTTTCCTACATAAAAAGCACTTCTATAAACATCATAGTCTCAATCCTTAGCTCCTGGACCTCCAATACAGTCATTAACACAATCACACAATAATCGCAGGGTCTCAGACCCATCGATATCCAATAATTAAAAATGTATATATATAGATCCATCAAAATTTAGGTTTCCACAAAGCATACAGTTTATGATATAAGCTTTCATAATGTACATCCACTAACTAATTCTAACCCTTCATAATGTACATCCACTAACTAATTCTAACCCCAATATACATGAGTGCATTCTATAATATAACCACACGAGTATAAAAATATACCAAAAAGAGAACTCAGGAACAACAACACTGCATTAATGAAGCTAGACTGCTACCTTGTCTATAGCCTGTGCATCGAAACACTGACATGCTAAGTATACACTCAGTAGTGGAGTTGACATAATAAATGTATGTCATGAATGCAAACACGTGTATGAGGTTGTATATATACATGCATAGACATTATAATCATTTTTATACAGATTTATCATACTAGATACCATTTATATACTATGCCTTACAGTGCCTTGTTACTCAAATAACTAGTTTATATACCATTTGGTTATATCAATTATTCAAATCCATGTATGACCTCAATTGTCTTTATTAATAGTCAAATAATATTATCTTTATTAAGTTTAATGTTATTCAGGCCCATAATAGATAGACTACACTTTAAGACATCAGATAGTGGGATCTATCTTGTGTAATGGCCCACATTTTGGGCCTCGATAGCTGCACCTACCTGGTCTGATAGCAGAGATCAGTCCATAGACATCCCAATATCGAACTACCAAATAGTAGGGATTAGTTCGTAGACCTCCCAATATCTGTAAGTGGGATAGTAGGCATCAGTCCCATGGGACCTCCCAATACCCTAAGTCAACATCTCCAGTACCACATAGGTGGATAGCAGGGATCAATCTGGTAGGACTTCCCAATATCCATATGAAGCCAATGGGTAGCAAGGATCAGCCCTAGTGGACCTCCTAATACCTGAGTGTGTAGGGTTCAATCTCAAAACCTCAGAGGCTGCACCCTCCATCACATCTAACAACAGTGGCACCAAAAGGACCAACTTGCCTAGCAGCTACTAATTCCCTAGTTGACCGGTCAACCCATCCATTGGATGTCTAACTGATGGGCCAATACACTATTTATTTGTCACTTATATAATTAATAGTGATCTTTCGCCTTATTTCATGTCATTTACAACACCTATATTCACTTTACATACAATTACACACAATTTTCCATTTTAGGTCGTTTGCGGCAAAGTTACTATTCATTTGGTCATTTTTGCATAAGTTACTATTCATTTGTTCATTTTCCAACAATTATGCTATCCATATCTCTAAGCATATCCATCACAAATGTATCATGTTTACAACCCTTTCATCCCACAATCATTATCACTTCATTTAGCATTATCATGCCATTACTTGTACACGTGATTTCCATTTCACATCCTCTGACTTATGTCCATATTGCACGTTCATTTAAGCTACCACTTCTCAAGTTACTTTTCCATACAACTCATTAATTGTGTCCACATTATTAGCATGAAATTTTGGATCTCATTTCCATGTTAATGTGATGCTTAACATGTTATATACATAAATACACCTACCTTGCCATCCAAGCACACCATTTGGCCACATCTAGCACACACACCTACAATTGGTTTCTTTCACCCAAATCATGCATATAATGTTATTTTCATGCCATTAACATAATGCCACCATTCATTTACATCAATTCCATGCCTAACCCTAAGTTACACCATTTCTATACACATGTTTACATACCAAATCATGCAAAACTACATGGCATGTATCTATTGAGTCAAGTCCATATACCTAGGGTGTGAAAACACCCCTTTCTCCACCACTTGAAGGCTTTTGATGGTGTTCTCCTTTGAAACCTTCTTTTTGCCCTAAACATAAAGGATTTTAGCTTAGAAAAATTCTTAAAATTTTTATACAATTCCACATTAAAATCTAAAACTATAGGATTTCTTAGAATAACTTAAGCTATCTAAAACAAAAATAAAAATTAAAATAAAAACACTTACACCAAAATTTAGCACTATTCACCAAGTCTCAAATTCTCTTTTTCTAACCTCTTTTTCTAATTTCTGTTAGTGGAATTAGCTTTAAGAGGCTGTGGAGTTCAAGAATCATATGTGGAGTGCAAGATTTAGTGGTGGGAGGAGAGAGAAAAAAAGAAAAAAAGGAAGAGAGAGAAATGGGAAATAACGTCGGCTTAAGAGGTTTTTGGGAGGTAGAAGGTGGCTTTTTCACATGTGGCACTCCCACATGTGCACCCCTTTTTATATTAGTGGGGTGGACGGCTCATATCACGTCACGTGGCAATCCAACGGTCCGTATTCTCTTGGTTTTCATTTAAAATTCAGAAATTTAAAAAAATTTCTCTAGACCTTCAAAAATACTCCTTTCAATTTTACAAATTCTTGATTAGTGCCACTAAGAGAATCATAAAATTTCAAGTCAATATTCCATCGGCAGCTATAGTCACTAGTCACCCGCTAAAATAAAATATTCAAAATAAATGTAAGATGATCTCAGAAAATTAAAATTCCTTCACTACCATATAGATTAGAATTTTTGAGTTTCAAGGTATGGTATTTTTGGGTCCGTTGAGGCATATCTTGGGGCTGTCTGGGCACAACCTCATTTTATATCACTATTAACTAGTTCTTAACCCGAAATGATTTATTAGTTCTTTTAAATTTTTAAATAATTTCAATTTGCCCAGTTTTTGACCCGTCAAAGTTTTATGGCCAATATGCCCCTTTCTAGCCTTATTAAGGTGTCTCGACCCATAGGAAACACTATTCATGCCACAGAGGTACTGTTCATGGAACTTAGACTTACAAGCGTTACATTTCCTTTTCTCTTTCTTTTTTTTTTCACGATTCCTAAATTTGAATATTTTAATATCTTTAATGGTATATTAGTCATTTTCATCTCATCATTCTTTATTCAGTCCATATTTGGTAGACATACTCTCAACACTAGATTTCGGGATCCATCTTGTATAGTGGTCCACATTTTGGACCTTGGTGTCTATACACACCATCCTTCTAATAGAAAGGATTAGCTCTGTAGAACCTCCCAATACCGAATGATAGGAATCAGTCCTACTAGATCTCTCAACAAGTGGGATAGTAGGGATCAGCCCTAAGAGACCTCCCAAATCCCAAATATAAATCAATCTTAAGTGGATAGCAGGGATCAGTCCCGTGGGACCTCTTAAATCCAATACAATATGGGTAAATAAGGATCAGCCCATGTGAAGCTCCTAATACCCAGGTATGAAGGGCTCACTAGCAAAACCTTGGTGGCTGCACCTGCTATATCATACAAGTAGGCAATGGCTTGCATGAACCAAAGTCCCTAGCAGTTGCTAACGCCCTAGTTAATCGATCAACCTATCCAATAGATTGTCCAACTCATATGGGCTATTCTTAATTCTCATTGCATTTCACTTTTCATTCGTTTCCATGAACTTTCGATGTCATAAGAATTGAGTCGTGTTCATACTAAACATCGGCATCATATTTCATTCGTATGAGTATATAAATATAACTATTGTAATATATCATTATAGCATACTTTTTCTCTTAATCCTTTTAAAACATATTAATGCTAGTTCCACTTGTAGCCATTTTATTCACCAGTCACACCATTATTATATCATGTTACTTATATTTCATGAGTGGGAGTTTCTTTGTTCTCTTGATTACCTGTAAATCTTTTAAGTTACTTTGCTTAAATTACCCTTTTGTAGTGCATCATTACCTTTCTCTTAAGTATAGATTATCAACTTACCTTCTATTATTTCATATATATATCCTTAATATTTTTACTGTGTCCTTAATTCTTTATTTCTTTATAATTTATTCCTTAATTCTTATTGATTAATTCCATAATTTTTATTTTGACTCCATTTCTTAAATATAATTTCTTTATTTCTTATTATTACCTCTTTATCGGTACTAGTATTATTCCATCAATTCATTATTCGTTTATACCTATGCATGTGTTTCCTATTTCCCTCCATTTCCACATTCTTAATTTAATTCAATTTATTGAATTATAATTTCTTATGCATTTTTTTTAACTTTCAAGACTTTCTTAGATATTTAATTGCTTAATTTATAATCCTTATTTCATTAATTATGTGTCTATTTAATTACCCTTCTTATTATACTTAGTTAATTGATTCATAAATTTCTCTTTTTAC
>CANXYI011896398.1:0-15393 GCA_948208565.1 Hura crepitans | reverse complement strand
AGAGTTACAGGTGCCTTAGCCACATAATATGGCACTCTTATAGTCAGTATCCTTAGATATTGGTAGGAGGGGCATCAAACCTTAAAAGCCAAATTTCTCCTCCAATTTCAAGTGAATTTTATTTGATACTATTTTCCTTTCTAGGTATAGATACATTATTTAGGTATTAAGGACATGAAGATGATTAAATTGTAAAAGCTTAAAGAGGCTACTAAAAAAAGCCAAAGTAGACACTAGGAAGCAAAAAATATTGAGAAGTTGAATACACTTCCAAATAGTAATCAAAATTGATCAAAGTTCTAACAGAGCCACAGATAGTCATAGGAGTTACTATAGGCATTATGGGCTCTTCCTCTAATAAGTTACTAAAAGAGGGCTAGTCCTTGGAGGATATGCTTGAAGACTATCATCTAGTTCCAAATATGAAAAACCAATTGGAGCAAATTCTAGGGAAGAAGGCTACCATTTAGAATCTTTACATAGCTAAATAATTTTGCTAGACTTTGCTATTGATAAATTAAGATATGCTTGTGTTACCCCTTACCCAACCCACTTTTGGATTTGAATGAGAGACGGCATATAACCAATATCAATCCTACTTAAACCCTTTATAACTTAAAACCTTTTTTCAAACTTGTTTATTAAGAAAATTTTTTAAACATAACTTAACAAAAACCATATTAAAGTTATATTATTAGGGGCCACCGAGTCAAAAATCTAGCAGCATAATGGCTGTTTGGTGACACTATTCGAAATAGTAACCTATAGAGAAAAACACTTTTATAATTGCAACACATCCTAACTATAGTATCTCAACCATTATAACATTTTACATATATTGTTCCCTCACATAACTTATACTCATACATCAATATCATTTTAACATATATCATCAACATATGTATCCTTAAATCCCAATATCAAGCCCAATATAATAGGTAACATAATCTTAAGGAATTATCCAAGCAATCATACACACACATATATTTAAATAGATCATATCTCTTTAGATAATAAAGATACATTACTTATATGTATCAGCTTATCACCTTTTTATTACATATGGGTGCCGTAAGAACTTGATATCATACCCAATACATATAAATTTACTTAACTCTAAAAAATAACTCTTCTTTTATTGTAACTTCCATGCACATATATTTATGTACCTACGTATTGCAAAATAAATATGATGCAGTAAGCATTATAACTTAGTGGTGTATCTAATAAAATAATGCCACATACATTCACATGAAAGATACAATATTGTTAGTTCTATAATATAAAAAAAATACTATATAAGAATAATTACATCATGAATAAATAAGAAATCTTGTACAATATTGAAAATTCCTTGATACATTTGAGATGTCTTAACATGTTATGTCCTTTTTCAATATGTGTGTGTGTATATACTAATTAATTAGGTTTATGCTTTAATAACCATCATTCATACATATATGTATTGTCACTTAATACCCTTATTTATCATTCATTAAAAGAATCATACTTATCACTTCTTACCATTTATGTTTAGTTCAAATTCTTTTATGTATCTTATGCTCCCTTAACTTTAACATTTTAAGTTGCATTATATAACAAATCATTTATTGTCTCATATAATATAATAGCCTCTAACCTATATTTAACATTCTATCTATGTTAGTTTTTAGCTTAAATTTTAAACATGCATACTAACTTAATTAGCCATATTAAATCCCATTATAGCCATATACATTGTGCCTATTTTTTTGGCATGTTTGATTTATCAATTAGTTCTTACATAATAAAACTACCCTCTTTACCATAGATTTTATATAGATATTTATACCTATGTACGTATATCATTTTCTCATACTTAAGAACCTTTTAGTGTATGTTATAACCTCCATTACGTATTTATAACATCCGAGTCTCACTAGTATCTTTATGCCATTTATCTTCTTTGACATAACCCAAAATGCTTAAATTTTTCCTAAACATATATATAGTTAATTTCATGTGTAATTCACCTTTCATGATACTATTTATAATTATGACACATCTTAAGCATACCCTCCTTTGAGTGTAATGCATCATAAACTAGTACTTATATTGACTTACCCTTTTTTAAATGCCTTTTTTTTAGTTTTTCCATGTATTTATATATATATACATACATAAATTTACCTAAAGACTTTATTTCCATTATATCAATAAAACAAAGATAATTGTTTTTTCTATCATTTTCATAACAGAGGCCATTATACCATGTTAACACCTTGAAATATTCTTTTATCACCACCTACTTGTTCAACATATTACTAACATACTCAATTTTTCTTGTTTTTAACTCTATTCATGCATTTCTATTACACTTACCAAGCTAAACACATAAATGTTATAGTGCATAACACATTATAACAATTAATTATAATCTATTCTTCTACATACATCTTGTGGGATCATAGTACATGTATACATATTTCATGTTCTTTCATCACACACACACACATATTCACCTACCATATTTTGTTTTCTCTATAAGTCTGCTTCACGATACTATAAAACATTAATATTAGATACCATGTATGCGATGCCTATTATAATATCACTCACATATCTTGACACATTAGTCATGTTTTAGTAATTATTTATTAAAACTTATTCACTTATACTTCTATATTTGATTTACTTTTGTATCTCTTTAGCTTTCCCATATTTAATAGATAATATCTTGATACTAAATAATGAAAACTCTATGGGCCATAAAGGCCATATAGGGGATGAATGAAATTAGGGGCCACAGAGGCCATGATAGGGATCACAAAGTTTATATAAGGACCATAGAGGTCATATGAGGTGTAAAACCCCAAAAAATTCAATATATATATTTTGTAAATACATATTTTGTGGGAAAAATAATTGAGTATAAAATTTTCCTTTATATGAAAGTGATTAAAAAGGGGACTGAATATAAAAAAATGGATTAATTAAAGATCAGTGTGGAAAATTACCTTGGAATATTATGGGTCATTAGATGGATGGAAAAGAATTAATCTTGGCCATCCATCTCACCCATATAAATAGAGAAAAACTTGTCAGTTAGAAGAAACAAAGAATGTTTCTTTTACTGCTCATATTTTTCATTAAAGTAATAGTGAGTCTTCAAGGCAATACTTCACAAATTACTTTAAGGTAATTGCATCTTCACTTTGGAATCTTCTTCTCCTTCTTTTTATAATTGTAATATGTTTTCCTTGTGGGGAATTTGGGTTCATTGTATTGCCATTAATGAACTTTGAAGAAAAAGAAGAGGAGAGAAGAAAAGCAAATGGGAAGGGGATTTTAGAAGCTTGATTGGATTTCTGCTACTTCTACATATAAATTCAATTTGTACATGAATCAAGCCCTCTAGAATTTCTATTAAATTGATTAAATTTGAGTGGTTTTTGATTGAACTCATTTGTTACCCTATGAGTTGAAAATTAATGAATTTGTTTAATCAAATTGTGAATTAATGTGCAACATGTGTGTTTGATGCTAGGAAAATGATATAAAATCATTATAAACTTGATTTTAAATGTTTTAATATGTGCATGAATGAATTAGGTTTGGAAATTTTGAGAAAAAATGAAGAAAATCATGAAGAATACTGCTCTCTAGAAGAATCATGGCTATGACACCTAATGGTCACACGGTTGTGAGACTTTCAAGATAAGATGAATCATTATTAGCATGGGAAGGCTCTATGGCACACGACCGTAAGCCCTTTCTAATCTTGACTTTCTTTGTTAAATGATGTAATTGACTTTGATGTTTAAGGTCTTTAGTTAAATGATAATCAATTAATGTTTTTGGCAATCTTTTTGCTATATTTAAAGGTTTAAATGATGGTTTTATTGACATGAAAAGTAAGCTTGAACCATAAACTCTTTAAGTAAAGAATGACTATGTTATGTGGTGAGATATGCTCTATGTGTGAAAATATGAGGTAATGAATTGTAACTTCCATTAAACTATTAAAATACTATTGTATGTAAGGTAATGATTATGAAACATGGCAATACATGCTATTGAAATTGAGTCATGGTTATTTTTTCACATGGCTAAAGTTTTAAAATGGCATGAGCAAAATTGATGCTTTAAAGACTCAAAAGCTTAAAGACATGGATTAAACATGTTATGTGATACTACTTGCCATTATTATGAAATGTTAATGTTAATAATATAGAAATCATTAAAAGATACATAAGTGATTAATCAAGCACTTTATAAGCACTTGTATGTTTAGACTAACTGTATTGTTTAGACAAGTTGGTATGCCATACTAAGGGTCTTTAGCAATAACAAATGATATGAATTATGGGTAGGTCGGGTTTGACACTGTATATTATTTTGGGTCTACGGAGTAACATATATTATGGTACAACCATTAGGATTAGATTGACACTATATAACTATCTTAGCTTTATAGAGCAACATAAATGTTTTAGCTCTCTAAAGCAATAATATTATTAGCTCTATAGTGAAACATAGTTTAGAGTAATCTAAAGTACAATAGGCATTAAAATAAGAATAAATTGACAAAGATTGTGATAATATGGAGATGAATATGACAACACTTGTAATTGGTTTTTGACATTGATGATATAAAGATAACATGCCTATAATTGCATTTTTGCATGGAAACATATTATTGTATGTTCTATATGTCACCTCTTTAATGGTATGTAATAAGATAAATAATGATATATATGCATGTGGATATGTTTAGTATGTTGGATTGTTTTCCATGCATAGGTAAAAGCTTTAACTAAGAAAGCATTGCAGTGTGGGAAGTACACAACTAATAATGGGGCATTATTTCATTCATTTAGCATATAGGATTGGTTTATTGCTTTTCTTTAAGTTTATGGATATGTTATGGATTGCAAAGCCATTTTAAGGCTAAAGCTATTGATTTATATTGTTTTATTGGCTTATTACATTGGTTTTGTAAAGCTTATCAGTTTTATAAATATTACTTTTGAGTTTGATTTTCAGATTAAGAATAATGATTCAAATAAACTTTTATGATATTTGAGTACAACATATTGATAAACAATTGGTGTTAATGAGATAAGTTATAGGAATGTAAGTATAAGTATGATTGTGAGCATGATTTGAATAAGAATGTGTATGAGTATGTAGAACTAGTGCCTATGGTATATAATGTTTCACTCTAACATCTAGTATCCTCGAATATCGATAGAAGGGGTGTCACATAAGGACTCGAAGGTCATAAATCAAATAATAGCCTAAAGGCAAAATGGGGTCCTAAGACTATAATCTAAGACTATAAAGGTCATATCAGGGGTCCTAAGACCATATACAAGGATCACAAATTTCATATCGAGGGTCTACAGACCATATATGGGGCTCGAAAGCCACGTACGGGAGCATAAAGGCTATAAATAAGCACTACAATGCCCTAGCAATTGCTAATCTCCCTATTTGACTGGTCAACCTATCCAAGCTAGGTTGTCTGCATTCATATGGGTATTAGTCTTTATACATTTAACACTTTTAATATATATTTTAGGTCACATATGTTATTAACCTCATATTATATCACATATGTCTATAGATCCACAAAGCATCATCAATCTTATAATCTTGTGTTATTAAGCCATGCATCATAAAGAGAAAAGGAACAATATCTCAAAATAGGCCATTTAGCCGTAATGTACACATGACATGCCATAACCATTTAACATCCATAATAGGTAATTCATGTCATCAAATATACTTTATAAACCTAATCATTCCATACTATACATGAAAGTCCATATTCATTACTTATTCATTGTTATCTCTAGTTTCATTGCATAGTCTTTTTACATATCCATTATTCACATCATACTTATCTTCTCATGAACATCCACATCTTACATCAATTGGGCCCTTCGGCCATAAAGCATACATAGCCATGCCAAATTCATGTGATACATCTCATTTTCATTATTTAAACATATACATACACACATATATGTTTCATTTCATGTTGATCATCCCATATGTTTTGCTTTCATAAATTTGGCCAATAAACATCAAATGACTTTTTATTAGCACCATATCATTAGTATAGGTTCAATTACTTCAATCTCATATTTTTCCACACTTAAGCACCTATCACACATCACTATAAGCCATGCTTTTTAGCCATGTCAACACCTCTATACATGCCACTTTTATTCTTTAACTACACATCACTCATCAAACACACTCAAATGGCATCACCAATATTTTTGGCCAAAATATGTCACAAACCACACATATCGTATTTTCATCATAACATGCCTTTAATTAATTTCATTCAACATAAAACTCATTATTATTTTATATGTATTAGCATTTACCATTAAATATATCATTTATTACACACATCTAACACACACATATCACTTTTACACACACATACATTTATCTCACATAATGAATTGGATACACTTACAAAAGGTGTCGAAAACACCAATCTATGTTCCCTTAAGCCTTTTCCTTCCCTTTTCTGTTGCTCCATTCTTCTTTCTCTACAAACATAAAACGTATAAACATATGAAATTCTATAGGCTTTTGAACATCAAATTGATCATAAATAACTCTTCTTGGGTCCTTATTACACTCTAGAAAAATATTAGACCTTAAGAAATACAACTTACCTAATGTAAAGATTATGATATTTTTATCGAGAATAAGAGTGGTTAGTAGAGTCACCACCTAGCCTTTACACTAGGACCTCTAATCTTTTGTATTAGGAAGGTTCAAAATTTTAGATCTTATTTATGCCTTTATAATATATCATCTATGTATATTGTAATGTTTATCATTCCCTTATCAATCAAGCATGCATTTTTAATTCAATCATATCACTTTTTCATACAAAGGAAGTAAATTGTAACATTTAAAGAATATAACAAACATATCTGTACAACCAAAAAATGGGTTGTTGATTAGCTATTATTTGACCTGACAACTACCCATAATTCCATAGGAATTGGTGGTAATTGTCTAACTCCCATCTCTAGGAGATTGGTCTTTATTAAAGTACATTTTTCATGTGACTTTTGATTAAGGAAATACTCAAATCCATTTTATTAGAAAATGCTAATTAATTATATAGAAAATCATTTTGATATGAACTTAAGGTTTAGTGTATAAAATAAGTTATTAGCTATCTATTACAAACCCAAAACAAGCTAAAATACATAATAAGTACATAACCAAAAAGAACAAAATATAACACTAAAAATTTTTCCGCTTCTATGTTGCTTGGTCTGCCCAGATGCTCTGAAGGTTTAGTATTAATTCGTGCATGGACTATCTCTAGGGAAAGGTCATGTCTGTCCCAACTCTCAGTTCAGCAAGCAAATCTAGTTAATAACTCAAAGGACAACAAAGTCAAATGACATTAAATAAATGTCATATAAATATTTACATATAATAAACAAAATATGAACACATTTAAGACATATAGATCAGGAACAATTAATTATATAAACAAGGTAGAGCTTGAAGGATTATCATATAATTAATCACAAATAGTTATGTGTGGACTACAACACTTATGATAGAGAGTCTGTGCAGACTATTTTACAATTCCGTATTTATGTATACATACTTTCACACATGATATCAACAAACAAGCAGAATGACTTACAATCATCAATTATCATATAACAAGATACTCAAAATATAGAATCATGATCACTAGATATGAGTTCGTGTGGACTAACTTGTTATATTTTCATAAGGAAAATAAGTCCATGCAGACTTTACCATACTTGTGCCTAAAGGATCTAGCTCTATGCTGACCTTACCATGCTTTCAATCAGATTTGTTTAATGCTTACTAACATAACATAACATGCTTAATATGACTGTGAGAATTAATTCTACATCACACCTTTCATTACAATGGCCAATTCATCATGATCTAAAGTGGAGATAACGAAGTATCACCTTACTTACATGTTAATTTTTAGAGATTATAGGCTTGTAAAACAACAATAAATAAATAATGGATCTCAGACATTACCTAAATAAGATTTCTCTTCAAATGATAGCACAAAGGTGTCAATGTTTTGAGAGGATAATTCGGATTATCTTTGGATGAAGGTCTCACAATTTTCTGGATGCTCTAAACTTTATATGTGTCATCAGCAAGATAATTTTTAGCCTCCTTATTTTTTGGTTAAAGAGAAGTATTTATACTTAGGTTTTTTTAGGTTTTCTTTTTCATCCAAAAAGGAGTCCCAATACCAATAGGATTTTGGCTCTTAGACTGAATAGGAGGAATTCTACCTCTAAAAAGGCTTCTTCCATCGGTAAGTCCGTGCGAACTTATTCGTACTAGTCCACACAGACTAAGCTTTAGTATGTTGGTCCATGAGTTTCATGGGCTGGGTTTTAGCCTGGTTTTTATAGTTAGTCTGTGTAGACATTGTCTAATAGGTCCGTGTGAACCTATCTCCTGAAGGCATGCACTATGCTTAAGAGTCTATCTCTGGCTATCATTGTAGGTCAAGGGTAAGGTGTCTATAGTTGCCCCCACTTTGGTGTGTGCTGTGTATCAATAGTGAATATCAAAGTATCTGAGTTAGAGATACTTACCTGTTGGCTTCTTCTACTTAGACCATTACTGATTGGGCTTTGATATAGATTTTGGATTAACTTATGAGGCTAAACCCGAAGCAGTGGATTGGCTTGTGAGGCTGAACCTGAAATAGTGGATTGGCTTATGAGGTTGAACCCAAAATAGTGGATTGGCTTATGAGGCTGAACTCAAAATAGTAGATTAAACTTGAGGTTGATCTAGAGATAATGGATTAAACTTGAGGTTAATCCAAAAATAGTGGATTAAACTCGAGGTTGATCTTGAGTGGTGGATTGAACTCTAAGTTGATCCTACAAAAATAAAATGTCAATTAGGTTGTGAAAAGTTGTTGTGGTGTGCGGATGTAGTTGACTAGGGTTTATGTGAACAAAGTTAAAAGAGATCTGTGCAGATGAAATAGAGGGTGACTCATACAGATGGGGTAGAAGAGAGTCTATACGAACTTTACTTAGATGATGTCTGTGTGGACTTATGATACAGAGGTCCGCGCGGACGTAGCGCGATAGTGTTTTAACCATTTGTTTTCCCTTACTTTTCTCATTTGCAACCTTTTCAGTTTCTCTTCTCTATTATTTTTCTCTCAAGTAGAAGACTTTTCCTGATTGCTTCTCATATTACTAGTGCCTCTCACTCATCCTCCTCTAGTGAGAGTCAAGGGACTTCGACAGTCCTCCTCATTTCGAAGAGCACAGGGACTTACTCTTCTCCTACTCTAATGAAAGATGTTTCTATGCTAACTCTGGTCAGTTTTGTGTCGTTTGCTACCATTAACTACCCTCAGAATGTAGCTCTAGTGAATGGAGTTGTGTTTTATGACTCAATCCCTCTTTTGGCAGATTTGACGCACCATGCATGCTAAGAGGTCTACCCTCAGGTGTGTTTTCTTTCCTTTGTATGCCTCGTTATAGTTTTAATTAGATTTTCCTTCATTTTTGCATTGTGAAAACTTTTTGGTTCGATAGGTCTGTGCAGACCTAGTTTGCTAGGGCACAGTTGGTCTGTGTAATCCTTGTCTTCATATTATTCTTTCTAGTGTATTAGAATATGTTGTGTAGCTGTTATACATGTGCTAGTTTATGAATTTTATGCAGACTTATGGATAATTATTATATGTTTGTACGGACCTATGCCTATTTATGAATGTAGTCTGTGTGGACATATGCTTGCCTATGAATGTGGTCCATGCAGACGCTTGCCTGCTTGTTCTTTCTTGGTCCTTATAAATCTATTTTCAAAATATTAGTCCGTGCAGACCTTATTATTTTTTTGCTCTTTTTTCTTTTGCACACATGCCTCAAGTGTGGGGGTACTCTTTTTAGACCTTAGTAGTGGTACTCTGCCATGCCAGTGTCAGTGAAGAATAGGGTCCTAGCTATTGGCTTCTAGATATTTTTGGACCATCTCATTAGCGGAGACTTTCATCGTGATTTGGAAGCTCTGAAGGCCTTACTGGATAAGTGGATAGACACCATGCATACCTTCCATTTGCCTTTCAGAGAGATGACCATAACTCCTTTTAACTAGGCCTTCATCATTAGGGCACCCTGCACGGGACGTGCCATTGCTTTTGATGCTTGCTACCACCACCCTTCACTGAGACTATAAGAAGTGAGGGAGCTATTAGGTTTCATTGCCTAAGATCAAGTCGAAAGCATCTGATGCACTAATTTGTAGGAGAAGTGGGGGGACAATACCCCTTTGAGCCAACTGGAGATTGATCAATATACCCATTTCTTCATCCTCTACTTGTTAGGCACCACCTTCTTTGCCAATGCAAATGGCATAGTAAGCTGGAGCTTCTCCTTATTTTAGAGGAGGTTGATAAGATTAATGGCTAGAACTGGTGCTGCTCCTCCCTTAGGTAGATGTTTAGGAGTTTAGACATGGCTGTTCGGACTAGGAAGAGCCATCAGTTTGTCAAGGCTTCATGTCAAACATGCTAGTAAATGACTCACCCTTATCAGTTTACATTTTTTCAAAGCCTCTTTGTGATTTTGTTGTGTTTTATTATTTCAGGTGTGGGCATATGAGCTTCACTTGTTAGCTCATCCTTATAAACTGGATGTGCCTCACCACTACTCGATGATGGATAGATGGGTTAAACCATCTTTGGGTCCTTGGAATGTGACTTTTTTGATGCAGCACTATCACTACCTCAGTTCCAGGGTCTGGACCAATGTAAGTATTTCTTGCATATGAAAAGAAAGTTATTTGTTAGCCGTTTAACCACATGTAACTAATACTTACCTATGTAGGTCGACTTAGGTTGGTCGATCTTTCCTATCGAGGAACTACTAACTTCCTTATTCTTTATTAGAGAATTATTTTCTTGCCACTATCTGCTAACCACTTTAGAGGCTTACTCCTGGTTCTTGGGAGAGAGGATCATGAATTGGCACATGGGGCTTGATACTCACCTTATTCCTTAGAATCCTCCTGACTCGATGCTATTTAGAAGGTATATAGATGACTTGACATTAATGTAGAGCATGATGGTAGGGATTCTTAGGGCCACACTAGTAGAGGATAGTGTAGAGAGCTACACTTCTGGGGCCTTTACTCATTTACTTTCTCATGTCCCTTATACGTTAGGACCTCCTCTGTCTTAGGTGAGTTTCTTAACTTTTGATTCATTTTGGAGATATTTCCTGACTTGTGTGTCATATTATAGCCTACTGCTATTCCTAGGGCTAGCCTATCTTTATCAAGGAAACAACTGAGAACTGCCCCCAGTTCTCCTAGCTCTTAGTTCTCACCTCCCCTGACACAGAGCAGAGTTTTAGGTCTATCTGCTGGTCAAACCTCTTTGCCTAGTGAGGTCATTGGTGCCTTGGTGGATATCCCTAAACTTAGTTACATATGTTATGGTGTCAATAGGGAGCTGTCTTCTACTTGACTTCATATAAAGAAGAGCTGGGTAGTTCTTTTTGAGCCTAAAAATACCACTTTGGTTAGGTCATTGGGCTAGCTATTTATATTATTTAGATCCTAAAGCATCACTTATGCTTTATGCTTTATTCTTTTGTTTAGGTGAAGAGAGCTCCAGTGGAGAGGACTGCTTAGGTGGTGGAGGCTTTTTGTAGAGCCATGATTGATGAGACCTGAGTCCTTGTTATGAGTAGTTTCCCTCCAGTTATGCATGTCATATATGTTATGTATGTTACATATTAATCCTCCACTCTTTGTAGGGTGAGCTATTGAGGCGGGTTGTTGCCTTGTGTGAGGCCTGAAGGAAAGTGAGAGCCTTCAAGGTAATTGAAAAGCTTGTGATTTCCTCCAATGATGAAGACACAAAGGAAGAAGATGATGTCAGTGAGTAGGATAGAAGGCATTGCCCCCTCTTTTTTGTTAGAATAGGAATTGTTTTACCTTCCTATTTCAAAACTTTTAAACTCCTATTTATGTATATACATTTTTAGTTTTATTTTGAAGTTCATTTGCCTTTTAGCTACATTTATCCATGGATGGTTTATTCACATTTGCAAGTTGTATGAACTTGAGATGATTTAGTCCATGCAGACTTAAAATAGCTTTAGTCCGAGTAGACTTAAGATGACTTAGTCTGGGCAAACTTTGCCCATGCTAGGTTCTGGACCAGCATTTGATGATGGTGTGGACATACTTTTCTTGGTCTGTGTAGACTATGATGCCATTTTAAGGTCTGCACAGACCTTCTCACATGTTTTGGATTCCCATTCCTAGTTAGGAAAGGAATGGTGGGGTTTTGACTTATAAATACCCTAATCTTTACCTTCTCAAGTCATGCCCCTATTATGTCCTTTTTCCATTAAGATTTGTCCAAGATTTTGGAATCGAAATGATCTTCTATTATTCTTGCCCATTTTTCTTCCCTTAGATTTTTTAGGAAGGTTTAGATTGACCCTAATTTTTTGAATGTAATGGTGCGACATTGGGACCCTATCTTTCATGTTTGTGTCTTTGACCATTAAGAGATTACCCCAACTTTGGAAGAATTTGTTGCTATCTTAGATTACAAAATTACTCTGGATACCCCTTTAGTCCTGCCTTCTTTTAAGGATTGTTATCCTATGGACATTATCCTTGCTTTGGGCTTTTCTCCTATTGCGGCTCAAAAGATAGTGCTGGGTGTAAGTCTAATTTCTTTGTAAGTAATTTTAGATCATGCTTATCAATTTTCTATTAGCTCAGTGGAATAGGCGAAGTGCATTCTGCTGTACATTATTGGGAGTTAGCTTATGGTTACTTCCAAGGATAAATCTTGTGATTTTAAGACCTTCTGACTAAAATATGCTTTGGCTACAACCCTTTTGGCATTTTTCTAGCTGAAACTATCCAAGGTTTGGATGCTCTAAAGAAAAGAGATATCAACTTTGTAACTGGGAGTCCACTCCTCTTACAAGCATGTGTAAAAGGCCTATCATGGGTTTTTATTTTATTTTCTTATGACCCTAATTTTTGCCTAGTACACCTGTGACAGTTTTTTGCACTAGCGGTCTACTTAATTTTTGCTTAGGTGGTCCTTTATGGATTTTCCAACCTAATAGCTTCATTTTCATTTTTTACTAGATTTGGTTACAGAAGAAGTTAGGGTTGCTTGTTCCTCTACCTAAATAACTTTGGGTCAAGTATGCTTCACACCATCATTATTAGAGGAAGCTCATGATGAAGTGTGATTCACATGACCAGTGGGCCCTATGGCTTGATATTGCTATCATAGTGCGATGGAGATGTCCTTAGTGGAAAATCACCCATTCACTCTCTCCTATCATGTCGATTGTGTTCTCTTGATTGAGTTAAGGTGTGCTACCTTCTATATCCCTTTATGAATCCTGAGGCAATTTGGTTTAGTGTAGAGGGTACCTTCTGAGCCTTTGGGATTTCAAGTTGGTCTTTTGATGTGTCACTTCTTGCGCTCACTCCTTGACTTGTGCCAACAATAAGCCATCCTAAGGGACGTGCCTGATTATAAAACTGATGTTGTTAATATTGATGAATATTACAACAAATGGATCTTGAGTGAAGCTAAAGACAATAGAACATTAGTGTTGAAAAGGAAAAATGAAGATAATATTCCTAATTTTGAAAAGAGACAATGTATATAGAATTCGATTACTTGTATGACCTCTTCCTTAATGGAAATTTGCATATCAATGATCATGACTAAAGCATTCTTGTCATTAAATACATTTGAAACTAAGCCCATTAATCTTGGTGAATGTATTAATTTCCATTAATAATACTGTTATTACCAATCAGCCTTAAAAAAAAGGTTTTCTTGATTGGACATTCTCTCTCAAATCCCCTAATTTTTGCATGAAGTACCTTGTTAAGTTTTCACCTCATTGGGGTGTCCTAATTTTTGCTTAAACCACCTTGTTCGAGTTTTTAGCTTAGCGGACCATTTTTTTATTTTATTAACAGAAATACTTCTTCAATTTGTCTACATTGACGGGCTCCGAGAAATCATTGCCTTCTCGATCTGAGATCTTGATGCCCCTATGGTTGAGTACTTTCTTGACCAAATATGGACTTTCCCAATTGGTTTTGAATTTTCCCCTACGATTTAATAATAAAAGTCTAATTTGTTTGAGTACCAAGTCACCTTCTCGCATAGTTCTAGACTTGAGTTTCTTATTGTAAGCTCTCGTAATTCTCTTCTGATACAATTGCATATGATAAAGAGCTTTAAGTCATGTTTCATCAATCAATGCCAACTGCTCATATCTGTTTCAGGTATGTTTGCTTTTAACATTGCCTTTAATGAAGGTATTTTAACCTCAATTAGTAGTACTACTTTTGTGCCGTATACTAGTAAGGCATAGCCTGGGTGGATGTTCTAATAGTCATCCTATATCCCCACAGTGCAAATGGTAACATATCTACCTAATCTTTATAGGTAATAGTCATCTTTTGCAGAATTTTCTTGATATTTTCATTGGCTACCTCTACCGCACTTTTAGCCTGAGGTCGATACGGAGAAGAGTTGTGATGCTGGATCTTGTACTTCGATAAAAGTTGCCTAGTCTCTCCTTGAAACTGCACCCCATTGTCTAAGATAACTTGTTATGGCAATCCATATCGGTAGATGATATTTCTTTCAATACATTTCCCTATCTATCTTACCCCCAATGTATAGAAAGACTTTACTTCAACCCATTTTGTGAAGTAATCGACTGTTACCACTATAAACTTATGCCTCTTAGCAGCTGATAGCTTTATTTCCCTAATTATGTTGATTCTTCATGTTGAAAATAGCCAGGGAGATGACAAGCTGGTTAAGTCATTAGGTGGCAGATAGCTCAAGTTCTTATATATCTAGTACTTGTGACACCTTTTTATGAAATCATAGTAGTTTAATTCTATGGTTAGCCAGTAATAGCCTAATCTCATGATCTTCTTTACTAGATTCCTCCCATTCATGTAAGGACTGTAGACCCCATCATGTACCTCTTCGAGTACTTGGGCTTTTTGTTTGTCTATACATCTGAGTTAGATCCCATCCACCTGCCTTTTGTATAACATGCCTTGGAATGAGATAAATAGAGTGGATAACTTCTGGAGAGCCTTCTTGTCTTTCTTGATTGTGCTCTCTAGGTATTGTCCTATTTCTAGGTAGGTTTGGATATCATGGTACCATGGTAAGTCGTCATGGGATTGTTCAGTGGTGGTGCTAACTATACCAGTATAAGTGGGAAACCTTATCTTACTAAAATACATCAGCCTAGGTAGGTGCTTTTTGGTAAGGCTTGACATAGACATTAATGTAGCTAGGGCATC
>CANXYI011896396.1:0-12082 GCA_948208565.1 Hura crepitans | reverse complement strand
ATTATTGTCACAACCCAATCAACCACAACCAGTTTCTTATGCTCTAACCACTGTGGCTAGAAATGCACCTCCACCCCTATGGCACTTCTAACAAAAGACACTACGGTTAGTGTAGATAGGCGAGGATAGGGGGATGTTTTATATGTATGTCTAGGGACCATTATAAAAGAGAGTGTCTCCAGAGACAAATAGAGGGTGTTTGTACCTAAGCATTAGTTGCACTTCAAAGTAGGGCATAGAGATAGACTAAAGGTGATTAGCCTAGTAACAGTAGTAAGGGGACAAGGATAGAAGCCCGTGCACCAATTAGACATTATGCAATCAGGGCTCGTGAAGAAGTAGAAGCTTCAATTTTTATTTAATTCATGTTCCAATTTTAGCCTTAATAGACCCAAGATCTACTTATTATTACATAAGAACTACATAAGCATATGATAGGGGATTTGAACTAGAATATGTAAATTTAGATTTTCAAGTCAAGTAATCCTATATGACAGAGTGTGACTGTGAACAAAGTATATAGACACTGTCCATTGGTAGTCTATGAACAATTATTTCCTCTTGATCTGATTGAACTACCATTCTATGAATTTGATGTTATCCTAGGAATGGATTAGCTTTCTAAACACTAGCTATAGTTGATTAGAAAAGTAAGAAGCTGACCCTCTAGACTATAGAGGGATAAAAATTGAAAGTTATGAGTGAGAAAAGCCTTTTGAATAATCTTATATCAACTGTTATAGTAAGATAACTCATTTGTAAAGGATGCAAAGCCTACTTATCACATTTCATTGGCACCAATATTTCCACCCCTAGCCTTAAACAAATTCCAATAGTTTTTGAGTTTCCTCATGAGTTGCTAGGGTTACCTTCATAGAAAAAGCTTAACTTTGAAATTGAGGTGTATCCTAGTATGACTTTTGTATCTATAACTCCTTACAAAATGGCACCTATTAGTTGAAAGAACTAAAGGTGCAATTATAAGATCTATTAGATAAGGGTTTTACCAGACCTAGGGAGAACCTGTGTTATTTGTAAAGAGGAGAGATGGATCACTCAAGCTATGTATTTATTATATACAACTGAAAAAAGTGACAATGAAGAATAAATATCCTCTACTCAAAATAGATGACCTTTTTAATAATCTTCGAGGTGTCGGGGTCTTTTACAAGATTGATTTGAGATCAGGATACCATTAGCTGAGAATTAAAGAGGCTAACATTCCTAAAACTACATTCAAGACTAGATATGAGCATTATGAGTTCCTAGTGATGCCATATAGACTCAATAATGCTCCAGTAGTTTTTATGGACCTAATGAATAGGGTATTTCAACTATACCTAGATCAGTTTGTGGTAGTGTTTATTGACAATTTTTTGTGTATTCCAAGACCAAAGAAGAATGTGAATAACATCTTAGAATTATGTTACAGACTCTGAGAGAGAAATAATTATATGCCAAGATGAGTATGTGTGTGAATTATGGTTGAATGAAGTGGTATTCTTGGGCTATGCAGTAAGGTTCATGCAGTGTTAGAATGGGATCCCCTATCAAATAGGATAGAAGTACAGAGTTTTGTAGGGTTAGCTGGGTATTACAGAAGGTTTCTAAAAGGGTTCTCACTAATGGTAGCACCTATGACAAGGTTTATAAAAAAGAATGTGAAATTTGAGTGGGATGATAAATGCCAAGAAAGTTTTGATAAGTTAAAGAAGATGCTAGCAGAAGCTCCTATCCTAATTCTACCTAAACATGATAAGGATTTAGTTGTATATAGTAATTCTTTAATTGATGGATTGGGTTATGTGCTAATTGAAGAAGGAAAAGTGGTGGTATATGCTTCGAGACAGTTGAAACCATATGAAAGGAACTATCCTACTCATGACTTAAAATTAGCTGCCATTATTCTTGCCATGAAAATTTGGAAACATTACCTGTATAGTGAGAAATGATTTATTTATACAGACCACAAGAGTTTGAAATATCTCCTACACAGAAAGAGTTGAATATGAGAAAGAGAATATGGTTGGAATTGATAAAAGATTATAATTGCCTAATAGACTATCATCTAAGGAAAGCCAATGTGGTTGCAGATGTATTGAGCAAAAAGTTCATGGTAACATTGAAAGCCATAAATGCTAGACTAAGGTACACAAAGGAGAATATTATTTTTACAGAGTTATAGATTGAACTAGATTTAAAATAGTAGATAAAAGAGGCATAGGCTAAGGATGAACAACTGATACATATTATAAGTAAAGTCAAATAGGGGAACATATTAGGATTTGAATTGAGTGAAGATGAATATCTATACTACCATGGAAGGTTGTGTGTACCTAGTACCAATGGCTTGATGTTATAGATACTGAAGGAAGCATATGAGGCTCTTTATTCTATGCACCTTTGTAGTATGAAGATGTATTTAGACTTGAAGCCTCACTATTAGTGGTTAGGGATAAAGAATGATGTAGCAGAATATATGGCTAGATGTCTAACATGTTAACAAGTAAAAGCTAAACATCAAGTACCTTCTGGATTGTTGCATCCTATAGCAATACTAGAATGGAAGTGGGAAAATGTTATAATGGACTTTGTAATAGGACTACCTATGACTAGAAATAAATGTGTTGTTGTGTGGGTAATTATAGATAGATTGACAAAGATAGCACATTTTATTCCTATCAGAATGGATAATTCCCTAGAGAAACTAGTAAAACTAAATATAGATGAGATTATGAGACTGTATGGAGTGCCAATGGCTATGATTTTTGATAGAGACCTTTGCTTCACTTTCAGGTTCTATAAGAAACTACATAAAGCACTAAGCACTAGATTGACTTATAGTAAAGCCTTTTACCGTCAAATAGATGGACACTTAAAGAGGATAATACAAGTGTTAGAAGATATGTTGCGTAGCTATGCTATTAGGTTTAAAAGTAGTTAGGACTAGTGCTTGTCTTTGGCTGAAATTGTGTATGATAGCTACCAAGCTAGATTGGGCATAAGGTAGCCTCTTCGGTGTTGCATGGGAGCTACGTGGAAACTTAAGGAGCAGATGAAGTCTTAATATCCATGCCCATTCACATCAAGTAATTTTAAGGATGAAATTTCTTAAAAGTGGAAGAATTGTGATACCCGTAAATCAAGGCTCCGTGAATAGTACCTCTAAGGCTCGAATAGGGCTCTCAAAGTGCCGAGTCACCTTCACGAGGATCGAGACAAGGTGTACCAGTCATGAAACTTTGATTGCCATAAAATGATGAAAATAACTTAATTTAAAATTTTAGTAGAGCTAATAAATTATTTTTGGCCATAATCTAATGGGTCATAGGCTCAAATAGACTAGGGTTGGCAATAACCAGGATGTGCCCGAATGGACTTGAAAATATCATACCTTGAAAGTAAAAAATTCTCCTATGACCATTAGTGAAGGAATTTTAATTTTTTGAGGTCGTTTGCTATTTTTCATTAATTTCAAGATTTTCACATAAATTAAGAAACTGATTAACTGTCCTACTGATGGAATTTTAACTCGAGATTTTACAAGCCCCTAATTATGCCTAAAAGAGTAATTTTAAAATTAGCGTAACAATTTTTTGAGGTTCGAGTGAATTTTTAAAATTTTTGAATTTTAGTAAAAAATCGAGCATTTTTGTGATGCTCGGGTGACCTGTGTTACCACTAGAGTAATCCCAACCCCACTATATAAAACCCACTTTAGCCATATGGATTTCAAATTGGCTTTCTCCTCCACCTCACCCTTTTCTTCCCCACTTTCTCCTTTCCCTTTCCCGATACCACTCATATTATAAGTCCACCATATTTTTGCCACCAATAGCCATAAATTCCACCCCATTCTTTAACCAAAAATTCCATTTATGAGTGAGGATTTGATGCTTAAAGGTTTAGGGCACCATTGTTGCTCATGAAGCCAAGAAAAATTAATAAATTTCAAGTGTACATAAAAGGAGGGCTGAAAATTCAAGTCTTTATATAAGTGGCTTTCTTCCATTTTTATTTTATTTCTAAGGGGATTCTATTATCCTAAGACCACCCATGTTCTTAGATTTTCAATTGGAGGCTTATAGATTTTTTATAACTTTTTAAAGTGAAATAGGTATGTATGTAGACCATGGAGAAAAAGTTCTACAAAAAGGGAATTAAAGGCCTTTTGGTGCAAGAAAGGCTTTGAAAGTGAGATAGGTATGTGAATTTGATGTATTTAAAGCATGTTATGATTATTTTTAGTCTGAATTGTGTATAGAAGTCATGGGTATGATGTGTAATGTACATGAATTAGTGATTTAGGTTTAATTTGAGGTTAATTATATGAAAATTGGATGATTTGTGTGATGATTTGGTGGAAGGAATTCCTTATGGATGAAAGGTGTGTGGTGTGTGTGTGTAATGTTATGTCATGTATATATGAGGGATATAGTGACCAATAATGTGTATGGTATGGAGATAAATGATTTTTGTGAGTATATAGTGAGAAGATGCATGGTTATAGATGATACTAGGAATGGCCGAGAGGGGTAATAGGGTGCCTTTGGCTTGTATGTTAGGTGTATGGCATGTATGTATAGGGCATGTGTTAGGAAATGGCATGTTAGTTATGTAATTAGATGTATATATGGTGAATTTGATGAAAATGTGCATGTATGTATGGGATTATGGCATAGCTGAGGCATGTATAGGATGTGTCATGGCATGGTATGCATGGTATGTCATGTGTGTATGTTTGAATGATTGCACATTATATGTATGCAATAAAATGTGAGAAAAGGCATGTGTTTAGCCATAAACGAACTTTGGCCAAGAGGTAGGTATGGTATGCTATGTATGGTAAGTATAGTGTGGAATGATGTATGTTATGTAGGAACGGCATGACATGATGAGCATGGAATGTGTGACATAGCATTTGGCATGAAATAGGCATCAACATAAGTATAAATGTGGCTTAAGGTATGACAAGTAAATGTAATGAAAGTGTGTTGGTAATGTGGCTAGGAAATGGCTTAAAAAGGAAATTATAAAAATGACTTATAATGGAACCTATAATGGCATGAAATAGAACATAAGTTTTGAGCACCTTGTGTACTTAATCCTAAAGAAAATTGAGACCACTTGGAATGTATGGAATGATATGATCTTAGGCTTATAATGGCATATTAGAATAGATTAAAATGGAATGGAAAAATGCCTAAGAAATAGTAGCCATGGACCTATAATAGTGTTATAAAAATGAATAATGACCTGTAACTATTCTATAAAAATAACCAATTGGGAGTTGACCAGTAAATGACCTATGATTCAAACATAATTGGAACTAAATTGATGGTATGGAATGGATATAAATTGGACTTAGAATTACCTAAGAAATTGTCCTAAAACTGGCTTAGAAAATATGACCTATAACTATCTGGTAAGGGATAAAATGACATGTAATTGTTTGGTTAAAATTTGACTGTGAAAAATAATTAATAACTATCTGTTAATGAATTATAAATATTAAAAAATGATGATCAGTAAAAAAATAAACATAAATAGGTCACCATTGGTTCATTAGCTAGACATTCATTAGATAGGTTGACTAGTCAACTAGGCATTAGCAGCTGCTAGATACCTATCTATTGATCAGACTAGGCCGGTGCAGTGGATGAAGTCCAAACAATAGGCCACTGCACTATGTTTTAATAATTTTATTTGTCTATATATCAAACTAGGCTGGTATAGTGGTCGGGGTCTATAAGATAGGCCACTGCACTATGTTGACAATATTATTATCTGTTCATCAGACCAGGCTAGTGCAGTGGTAGGGGTCCACAAGATAGGCCATTGCACTATGTTATGGAAACTATTACATGATGATATTTTATTTGTTTATTTATCAGACTAGGCCGATACAGTAATCGAGGTCCATAAGATAGTCACTGCTCTAGGGCCGGTGAAGAGCTCGAGGACTAAAATACAGGGCCATTACACAGTTTAATTTCCCTCTTAGTCTAGTGTCTTAAAGTGTAGTCTACCTAGTTAGGCCCACTTACTAAATTAAATATTATACCTGATGATAGATAATAATGATACACAATTATTAACAGACTAGAATGGCTTAAGTATAATAAATTGAATGGTTAGACTAGGTAATAAAATAATATTATTTTGTAACATGTTTAATAAAATAATATTATTTTGCTACATGTATTATATGTGTTGCATTCATACATCTGTAGCATGTCTAATTAGCTTGTGCCTTTAGTGATATGTTTTTATTCTTTCAAATTCACCACTAAGTTTCATACTTAGTGTACTAATGTTTTGGTGCATAGGTAATAATAAGTCGAAGTCTAGCCTCAAGTTTTATGTAATGTAGCAATAACGGCATTGAAAGGTATCAAATTTTGTACTATTTTAATTATTTTAGTAGGCACTTATGTAAATATTGTAGGTTATAGGTTCAGTAAGCTTGAGAGCTGCTAGTGTCTATGATATTAACTTAACCATGTGATGTATATAAATAATCTTATAGACTTGAATGGTTTAATTTCTATCTATTCTGATGTTTGTGGGCCTGAGGCTTAAGTGATGATTAATTATTTGTGATTGAGATGTTAATGATGATGGAGGACTAGAAGGGTCCAGAAGGTGATAGGATAATTGCTTGAGGTTATAGAAGTGTTTTTAATAAGTCAAAATTTTTAAAATGTCATCCGGGTAGTCGTTATGCTGCATAAATTTTTGAGGAATTTATAATAGCCAGTCAATGTATTTGAGGATTAAAAATACCCTTTAGAACAATGTATAAGTGAAAGACCAAGGATTTAGGTAGTATCTGATTAAATATTAAATAATATGTAAGTGTTAAGGAGTGTAGGCCTAGGTAAATTTTTGGATAGCTGACCTAATGGGAAATGCATTACTTATCGGGTTTTGTTCAAGAATCTGGTAAAGGGTTCTTACTCATCATAACATAATCACATAGCTTATAAGATCATGCACAAAATCACCATATCCATAAATATCTTTAAAGGCCATAAAGGCTCTTATCTCATCACATGCATGTTATATACACAATAAACATGCAATAGGCATAATAATAAGGCCTTTTCCACATAAAAAATCAATATTCATCATTAATGCACTATATCATGCACTAAGTTGATAAAAGAATACATTATCACATTATGTATCTTTTAAGTCATACTTACACATAATATGTTCTAAACACATTAAAAATTCCATGCACATGATCATACTTAACTACTAACATATATAGCATGCATCATAAGCAGCATCTACATTCCATAGGCCATTCGGCCATATCATCATGGTAAACTTACACTTATATTCTCTTTTTATTAATCATACTACATCATTCCTTATGATCATAAATGTACAAATAATCATGCACATTTATATCATGCTTAAATAAGGCATAGACATATATAATCACATCATAAACTATAACTTTATTCTAGCATATTACATGCATTTCTTCTCATTATGTATTCTATCTCACATGTATATAATCACCTAGCCATTAATATGTGCAATTCATCATATGTATCCATCTTTGCCAATTCACACATATGTATATACATTTAAGCCATTCAACTATGATTTACCATTTCATGCTACTCATGTTTTTTAGTCACTTTTATGCATCAATACATGCTCTCATGATCATTTATACTTATAGCATCATTCACTAAATATCAATTACCTAGATAAAGCAAACCCACATGCAAACAAACATCAAATGGCCATTCGGCCATATTGCCTTAAGGCCCTTAAAAATTCCATTTCAAGCATACAAAATCATTCACAATGTCTAAATGGACACATAATTCCATTCATAGGCATATATCACATTCCTCATACATAATGCTTAATATATATACATATACATACATAGCAATATTACACATAATATCAACATGCATCATTCTCATCCATCTAACATAATTAATAATCTTAACATACAATAATTACATCATTAATCATTATTAAATGTCATTCATAAACCAAATTATGCATTTAATACATAAACACCATTAATGACATATTATGGAAAATTTAAGACATAATCAAAATCTCATAATTTATATCGATTCCACATACCAAGAGAGTTAAAATGCAACCTCGAGGACTATCTATGCCTTGCCTTTCCTTTTATCATACATTTTGTTAATTTCCTCAATTACCCATTACAAATTCAATATATAAAAATTCATAAAAAAAACATATAACAAAAAAAAATGACTACATAGACATGACCTTAGGCACCTAGAGAACATGGAAAAATTATTAGAACTTCAAAAGACTTACCCAATCAATCTCAAGTAACTATTTATTGAGATGAAAAATCGAGTTTTTCCTTCAATTTTTCATGCAATACAAGGTGGAAATGGAGTATAAAGGTTAAGAAGGCATAGACTTGTGTTTTAGATGGAAGAAATAGGCCAAATTTAAGGTTTAGAGGAGTAAAAATGGCTTCTCCCTTTCTCTTAAAGGCATCAGCTATTAGGTCAAGGGAAGAAGAAAAATAGTCCTCCTTCAACCTAACTTTAACCCCCTTTGTAGTCCTTTTTTTCAAATTTTCTTACCTTATTTCTAACATCTAAGATACCTATAATTATCTATAAATCAAAAATTAAAATCCCATAAAAATATATACTCAAAAAACTGATTAAAAACATAGTTTTTAAGGTTACTCAATTTTAGTAAAAAAATTATTCTTGATCTCCATAAATTCTAATCCTAATGCCAATAGGCTAATTATAATTTTTAAGTATCTTGTTGTATTAATCCTAGAATTTTCTTAGCAACTTTTTGAATATTTTACGATTCAACTAAAACTAGGTGACTATTCATGTGACACTATGATAAAACTTTCTCTACATTTTTAACCAACTAAATGACTTTAGTTTGTTTTCAAACTTTGGCCAAAATTATTTTTTGATTAATACTTTCACTCAATCACTTCAGTGTATCTTGAGTCTCGAGAACAATATTCACATCTCGAGAAAGCACTATTTATGAGTTGAGATTTTTTGGGTGTTATATTTCTTCCCCTTTTTAAAGAAATGTCATCCTTGATATTACCTAGCTCAAACAAATGAGGATATTTCTCCCTCATCTAACCTTCTATTTTTCATGTAGCCTTTTCCATCCTATGGTACCTTTAGAGAACTTTTACTAGAGGTACTAACTTTTTCTAAAGCTCTGTAACCTCTGTATAAAATCCTTGTAGGTTCTTCTTCATAAGATAGATTTGTATTAATCTTTACTTCTTCTACTGATAGAACACGTGTAAGATCCAATCTATACCTTTGAAGCATGGATACATGGAAGACATCATGAATCTATTGAAGTTCAAAAGGTAAAGCTAGTCTGTAGCTACTGGCCCCACATATTTTATCACTTTGTATGGCCCAATAAACCTTAGACTCAACTTTTGCTTCTTGCTAAAATGTAAAACCTTCTTTTAAGGTGAAACCTTGAGAAACACTTTCTCTCTTACCTTGTATTGATTATACTTTCACTTCATATTAGCATATGACTTCTATCTTTCAGAAGCTACTCTCAACCTTTCTCTAGTGAACTTCACCTTCTCCTTTGTATCATTAATCAAATTAAATCCCATGAGCTTTATCTCACTAAGATCATTCTAGCTCAAAAGAGTTATGCACTTCCTTCCATATAACTCCTTAAACAGAGCCATACCCAAGCTTGCTTAATGGCTATTATTGTAAGCAAACTTAACCAATGACACATAATGATCCCAGCTACCCTTAAACTTGATGGCACAATTCCTCAGCATATCCTCAAGCACTTAAGAACCATTTTTCAATATGAACATAACATCATACACAACTTAACATCAAATCACTCGAGTGCCAAAAGATTACCTGAACTTTTTAACTATTCATCAGTTTAAGGATGAAACACCATACTAAAACTCAATTGAGTACCCAAGGCATTATAAAGATTTTTCTAAAACCTCGATGTAAATTGTGGGTCTCAATTAGATATGATGGAAAATGGCACTCCATACAACCTGATGATTTCATCTCTATATAACTCAACAAACTTATCCAAAGAGTAGTCTATCCTTACTAGTATGAAATAAGTAGTCTTTGTTAAATGGTCTACCATAACATATACTAAATCATATATACTCCTAGTTATAGGTAACTTGACAACAAAGTCTATAGTGACCCTATCCATTTCCATTATGGAATTACTATAGGATAATACAATCTAAATAGAACCTGATGCTCTGCCTTCACTTGCTAATAAGTAAGGCACTTGGTCATAAACTCAAATACATCCATCTTCATACTAGGTCACTAATATGACAACTTCAAATCCGGATACATCTTCATGTTACTAGGATGTATAGCATAAAAAGCACTATAAGCCTCTTGCATACTTCTTCAGCTCTTTCATATCTCGAACATATATCCTATCATGGTAGTAAGTATAACCATCACTCCTAATCTCATACTCAGTAGGCTTCCCCTCTTGGATAACACTTATAACACTTATCAACCTTTGATTATCTTTCTAATAATCTTTGACTTGCTATAGCAAACTAGGCTTAACTTGCATCTCTGCCAACAAAGCATTATTATCCATAAACTGCAACCTAACATTCATATCTTTCATGGCTACCATGAACTTCCAACTAAGTGTATTAGCCACTACATTAGCCTTTCTAGAATGATAATCAATAAAATAGTCATAATATTTTATCAATAGCATCTATCTCTTTTGTCTCAAGTACAGCTCCTTTTGCATCAGAAGATATAATAGACTCTTGTCATTAGTGTAAACATAGCATTTCTCTCTTATAACACCCATAAAACTTGGCTTTATGAATAGTACTTCTCAGGTTATGAATTGGGTTCTTAAGTAGTGGGCCACACTAAAGTGATCCAAAAAGAGGGGTACTAAACATAGAACTTTAAAAGGCAAGATAAAGCCCAAAATAAAAGAATTAAAACTAACCATTATACTAGAAAATTTCTATTATGTCATATCTAGTAGAATGTGACTTTAGTTTGGGGTTCTAATATTTTTCTATGACAATATGGTTGCCTGAAATTACAGTACAGGTGTTATTTTTTAGTTTTATTTATGTAAAATTTTTTATGAATTTTTATAATTAAATACCTATTATGGAACTTAAAGAATGAAGGAGAGAGGCAATCCAAAGACAAAGAGAAGCAGTAAAGCGGTATTCAGGACACTAAAAAACTACTTTGTAAGTATATTCAGTAAAATGTGTGCACACATAAATTGTTTGTGCATTTTTATATTAAAGACCTATTATGGAAGTTTTTATTTTTAGTAGTTTAATTTGTCTTAAAATTATTTTGATGGAATAAAAAGGTTTAATATATGTTAATTAAGTGAAAGTAATACTTAAATAAGGATTAAATTACAGTATGGATAAGTTGTGCACTTGGTTGTATATTATGTAATAAAAAGGCAAAATGGTAATTTTGGACATTATGTGTAAATTGTATGTAAATATGATACATTTGGATAATTAATCATGCTAGAATATTGCTTGATGAATAAGAATGTGTTATGTTGGAAATGTGGTGCATTATAAGTATATATGTGTGTTATGTATGTTGTGTGTACATGTATGTTACATACGACATGAAATGTAACATAAGTTATAATGTATGTATAATTGAGATGTCATTTATGATTGTGGTATATAAATTTTCAAATGAGAATTTTGTATGCAACATAATGGTATCAATAAGGTAAATAGATTTATGATTGTAATTACATGTCATGTAATAAGAATATGTAATGTAAAATTATATAATGTAAAGTGTCAAAACCCATATTTGTTAGACAACCTATTAGATAGGTTGATTAGTCAACTAGGGAATTAGCAACTACTAGATATTTTGTATTATTTTTATGTGAGTGTAGCCACTACTAGGTCTATTTGGGCCACCACACATACACATATCATACATTATTGTAATCCTATATAGATATTAATATATCATGATTATTTATGTGGGTGCAGCTATTAGTAGATCTGACATAACCA
>CANXYI011896145.1:0-10111 GCA_948208565.1 Hura crepitans | reverse complement strand
GTTTGTCCGACTAGTGTAGTGGTCCTTTGAGACCTATGCCGCTGCACTAGTAATAAAGATATAATACAAGTGAATGTCATAGTCTAATATGACTATTCGACTAGTGTAATGGTCCTTTAGGACCTATGCTACTACACCGATAATAAGGATATAATTCAAGTGAATGTCACAATTTGATTTGACTGTCCAACTAGTACAGTGGTCTAAAAATGGACCTAGGCCGCTGTACCGGCCCTATATGAAAATCAATTAAATTACAGCTGCAAAAATCCCTAAGTTAACTAGTTAACCCAACCAGTGGGTGTCTAACTAATGGGACAAGTAGCTCATTTTAAGTCCAATTATTGACCAACAATGATCTTATAATATTTAAGGTTCAATAACAATTAGTTATAAAATTTATCACATTGTTCATTTTTATCTCAGTCTATTATAGTCACTTTTGGCTCTGCCTGGAAGAATCCAAAAACATAATTTTAATTCTGATAATGTCTAATTTCAAGATTCAACGTGTTTCAAATTATTATATCATTATTTTTCATAAATTCCATATTTCCTATCTAGTGACATTTTTCATTCGAGTAGAGGTCAACTGAATAGTTACAAGTCATTTTGACAATAATTTTAAGGTTCATTTTTGGGACCATTCTAGGTCCAATTTCAATATAGTTTTCATCATATTATTTCTCATACTCATAGGCTCAAAGCCAATACATTTCTAGGCCAATTTCAAGGCTAAAACATAGGCATAATTGCCAATCAATCTCACATCCACATTCTAGCCCTAAAGGCACAAATTTATGTCTATTTACATAACTCATTACAAGTCACTTTCTAAGCAACTGTTCTAGGCCATTGCCATAAGTTTTTGATTCACCATTTTTATTCATTTAAAGATGTGTTCTCAAAGTTTATTCAAGGTATAATCATGCCATATTCATTATTCAATTCAAGATAATTTTAAATCAATTGTCAAACCATTATAGTTCATATACATAACACTTAAATAAACTAAGTTTCAAGCCACTTTTTCTTCACATTGCTCTTGGGTACAATGAACAAATAGGTATAATTCAATTGTCTTTCAACATTGTATTAATATTCATCTACACATATATGCCATAAACACAATTACACACAAACTTACTTAATTCCAAGCCAATTTCCATAGGTTTCACATACTATATACCATTGATAAATCAACATAATCACAATTAGGCCATACATAGCTCTTGGGTACTTAGTCATTCCATGCTTCTCATCACATTATCAATCCTTAATCACTTCAATTCACATAAGAACATGCCATCTTAAACCATGTCTTAGGTATCATATAGATAGTTCAAACATTCAATCAACCTAAAATTAACAAACTCTTCAAGCTAAATCTTTAAGTTCCTTAAGTCCTTTCTTTCTAGCTCACTAGTTCAATAATTTCAATCATTCAATTTGTGATATTTATACATGAATTTCAACATCTAACCAACCTAATCTACTGTCCATCATCCATAATTACCTAATGGCATGAAAGAAATGCTAAAAATTCATTTACAAGACTTGTAGCCCTTAAATTTATAAGAATCACCACAACACTCTATTCTGCCTAGCCTTCTATGTGAGGCTTCTTCCCTTTTTGTGTCCCTCAAAATGCCCTCAATGGCCAGAAATCCTTACACACATATACACACAAGTGTTAGGAAGGGTCTACCATCAAATGGCAACTAGAAACCCTAAGAATTATAGAAGAAAAAGCCACGAACTCACCTAAAGGTCATAATTATAGACAGTCTGAACCAATAATCTTTGATGAATTTTATCGCTAAAATTAAGAATTCTTTTTGCCTAATTCTTTTTCCCTATGGTGCTTAATAGGCAAACTTAAATTTAGAAACTAAAATCACTATTTTTGGTGAAGAACTGAAGAAATTTTGGCCAGCTAAAAAAGGAGTTGGTGTCAGCAATAGCAAGAGTGAAGGAAATTTTTTTTTCATTTTTACTTGAGTGGAATCCATATGGCATCTCACGTTTGCCGTTTGGTAAGAACATTTGGCAACTTGGCATGACTATAAGCCTATGTGATATTACAAGGATTGTCTCGAAACCACCTGAAAATCCCGAAACCATCTCGATTTTTTAGCAAATTTAAAAAATTCACAGTAATTCACTTGGACCTCAAAAAATTATGCCGTTTATTTTAAAATTCATATTTTAATCCCCTCAATCTGCTCATAAATTTTCACTAGCAAATTCCATCAATAAAGTAATTTTTAAACTGCCTCGATTTGAGTGACAATCTTGAAAATTATAAGAAATTGCAAACAACCTCAAAATCCAAAAATTCTTTCACCAATGGACTCAGAGGAATTTTTGAGCTTCAGGGTCCACTTTTTTGGGTCCGTCTGGGTACATCTCGTGTCAATCCCGACCCTTAAAATTTTTATTGCACCAATCAATATCTTACAGTGTGAAATGAATTATTGGTTTTTCTAAATTTTAAAATTTTAAAATTTTCGTCAATTTTAAGCCCCTTGAAGTTTCATGACCAGTGTCACTACCTCGGTCCACGTGTAAGTGTCCTAGCACCTTGGGACACCTCTCGGACCAGTGGCACTGTTCACAAAGCCTCAGAACATAGGCGTTATAAAAGGTGACTTGTTTACCCTACACACACACATGATCACACTATTTATATTATGATGATAAGTGGCCACGATTATGCCTTGTGGCAATAAGGCAGCCCTAATTAATCTTACTTATGTTTTAGACATAAAAATAAGAAATAAATGTTAAAGGCCTCCAAAAATATTTCTGTTGGTGTCAAAAATTATTAAAACTCTCAATTAAGGGACCACTAAAATCTCAAGCCCAAATTCTAGAGAGAACTAGGTTAACTATTCCCTCGCATAATTAAAAAATTCTGATTAAATATCAATCGATGTTAAAAAATTCCAATTCCACCACTATTGAATCATTTATAATTTTTTATCTTCAGGGTATGCTATTTCTAAGTCAGTCCAAGCACATCCCGACCATTTTTCAATGAAATGTAAACTTAAGTCACTATTCATTAAATATTGACGTGAAAATTTTTATTAGTTCATTGGCTAGTGCAAATAACTTCATTTTCATCATTATTTTGCACATCACAATTTTATGACTAGTACTCCCTTTTGGACACCTCAGTGTGATTTGGTTACTCGTGAAACACTATTCATGCTTTGGGATGTACTATTCATGAAATCGGGATTTTTGAGTCTTACAATTCCTTCCCCTCTTAAGAAATTCATCCTCAAAATTTCATTAGGGTTTATCTTACAAGTAACTATAATTCTACTCCCAATTAAATTCTTATCATCTACAGATTGTTATAATTCAATTTTGTGATGCAATCTTAAAGGTAACTACATTAAGAGTTTATACAATAATAAAAGATACTTGGTGTGTCTTTTAGAGAATCTAGATATTCTCGAGCTCCTTAGGCATACTGTCTAACTAAAGCCCTAGATTCAGTCCTTTGTGCTATCTCAAATTTGGACTTTTGATCACTTGCTTTTTTTTTCTTTTACTCTCACTTTGGACCTTTAGGGGTATAGGTGAAGAGGCTTGATATTGTGTATCAGTAGGGGGAAACCTCAAACAGTTTTTAAAAATGTGGCCTTAAGAACTACATTTGTAATAGGCCTCTAGTATGGTTCTCTAGTAGACCCCTAAATTTCTCTTGCCATAGTGTTCACATAGTGCACTAAATGTATTTTTGGTAGTGGTTGTTAGTGCACTAAAAGCTCAAACTTGCTTCTAGGATCCTTGTCTAAACTATTGGGTTCTACCATGACTTTATTGTTGTGATTAAGTTTGGTCTCCCTTTTACTTCTTAACCACTTCTTGAGATTAACCCACCTAACACTAGCTAAAGGCCTTCTTCTTCTGGAGGTGCTTTTTCTTTTTCTCTTTTAGTATCTCTTTTGCTATATATGCTACCATTACTAAAGATGAGAACTCTCTAATTTTCATCATAGCCACATATAGCTTAATGTCACTATTTAACCCCTTTTCAAATTGCTTGCATCTTTTAGCTTCTATAGCACAATCTCCTTTGCATAATGGCTAAGTCTAGCAAATTCTTTTTCATACTCAGAAATGGACCTGTCTCCTTGCTTCAAATTGAGAAATTCCTTCCTCTTCTTATCAAGATAGTGTTATGTGATATATTTCTTTTTAAATTCCTATAAGAAGAATTCCTAGGTTAGATCCTTTTGAGCCTTCCTTTCACTTACCATTTCCCACTATCTATAGGCTTCAGCTTGTAGTAATGATGTGGCACACACCATACTTTTAGTTGGAGTGCAATTTAGTTGCTAAAGTATTCTGATAGTCCTTTCCGGTTAGTATTCAACCATCATCAGATCATTATGTTCTACCCCCAAGAAGTCCTCAACCCTCATCTTCTTTATCTACTCTAAGTATGTATTCTAGAGAGCCTACAAGAATTATGGTGGTTGCTGAGGTGCTAGTGGTGGAGTGACTACTATAGTAACTTGTTTAAATGCTTCCACTATCTACTATACTAGTGCTGGTTGTGCTGTATCACTAGGCACTGGGGTTTCTAAGAGCGCCAGCTCCTAAACTATAGTGGGGCCATAGCTTTCCTTTTCCTTCATAGTAGCAGGTTGTCTCTGTTCGCTCATCTTTAGTCTATATAAAAAGAACATTTATAAGCCTCAAGTAGTGTAGATATAGATGTCACACAACTTTAATCCCTAAGGCACTCATGTATCAACTTACATTCTAAAAACCACCAAAACTTGCTTTGATATCACTAAATATGACACCCCCTACCCGATCTGATTATCAAATCCAGGCAAGAGATGACACATAACCTTATTTCTCCTAACTCGAACTCATTACTATAACTTACCCTCATTGTCTAGTCACTTCAAATGTGTTTCATGTGTATATTTACCTGTTAAGTGTTAATTTAGCCATCCTATGAATATAGCTAATCTCTCAATTAATTTTATAAAGATCTAGCAACATAACATCTAACTGGTAACCTAATCTGATAAAACCTATAACAATTAACAATTCTATATCATTTAGTAATTAGTCCACATCATTGTATCCATCTAATTCTCTCAATCTTATTCACGATTCATACACACATAGTATCATCATCTATAAAATCTTTATCTCATCTGTATTATAGACATATAAGTTTATACAGAACATCCATACTATTACAATACAAGACCATGAATACATATAAGCTTTCATATAGAGGTTTAGGCCCACTACCTTATACATATACATGAGTACCATCTATGCATATTATATGAAATGTAACAATAGTACCAAAAAATGCAACTCCTTACTCCACATTGCTCCACTTAAGGCTGCTACCTGCACTTGTTATCTACTACCGATGCATCACAAACAACATTATGCTAAGCATAAGGCTTAGTGGTGTATTCAACAAATCATGCAATAAGTGTGTATTTTGGTTTAATGATGATCACACATGTCATGCTTGTGATGCAATACACAAGATGATAATACAGGTTTATATTTAATCATTCTAGGCATATCTTATAATTCTACGCATAATTATTTCATTTACATAATTCTTTTATTTTGGTTTATAGTCCAGTAAAGTAAAAGTTGTTCTTATTATTGTTACCTTGGTGTATTTTGTGACTCCATTATTTTGTTACAGTGTATCACCTATTACCAATTTAGGTCACTTATACTTCATTTCTTATGTCTAGTTTATGACATTAATTCCTTGTTACCTTATTTACATCACTACCAATTTCCTGTCTTATCGTTATTCTTTTTACTTCTTTTTGGCCTTTTGATTTATCTTAATTCACTTACCTGCTTTTTAGACCAAACTCACAATAACACAACTCAATACTAGATAACAAGACATACAACTTGTGTAGTAGTTCACATTTTAGACCTACTTTGCTACTGCACTAGTGTCATATGAACTAAGTTGTGTAGTGGTCCTATTGTTCCTACATAGCTACTGCACTAGTGTTATACAAAATAAGTTGTGTAGCAACCCTATTAGACCTACACTATTGTTGCGCTAGCGTCAGGTGGAGTAAGTTGTGTAGTGGCTCTATTAGACCTACACTATGGTTGCACCCATGTCATCATAATATCTTAGCAACTATTATAATTCCCTAGTTGATCGGCTAACCTATCCATATATGTTTAGGTTATATGGGTTGTAATATACTTAACTAGTATCATTTGTACTATTCTCAATTCTTGTATTCCACTTATGTTTAAATACGTTTTCATATCCACAAGCTTTGTATCATTCAAGCACATTATACATCCTTTACCTCTCTTCATGTCACATTACGAGACAATTCTCATTTTTTTAATTTATTAGCCATTCACATACCAATTTATCTAACCATCTTAATTCATCACTTGTACTTATTACTTCTTTTTCTTGCATCATTGAGTTCCTTATTGTAATGCCCGTAAACCTAAGTTTCATGAATAATACCTCTAAGGCATGAGCAATGACTCTCGAGGAGCTGCGGCCCACTGTGATAGTCAAAAAAGGGAGTATTGGTTATAAAAATTTGACGGGCTAGAAAATGAGGAAAATGAATTAATTAACAATTTTAGCAGAGCCAATAAATTATTTTAAACCAAGAACTAGTGAATAATGACCTTAAATGAGGTTATGCCGACATTGCTTTGGGATGTGCCCGAACGGACCTAAAAATACCATACTTTAAAGCTCAAAAATTCCAATGAGTTCATTGGTGAAGGCATTTTAATTTTTTGAGGTCATTTGATAATTATTCAAAATTTTTCATTTACACGAGTGAATAGTAACCATAGTTGTCATTAGAATTTTAACCAAGATTTTACGAGGCCTTTAATGGGCATTATCGAGGATTTTTGGCAATGAGATGATTATTTTTGGGTGTCTAAAAAAATTATTTTAAAATTTCAAAATTTAAAGAGAAATTGAATTAATTTAAGCCATTAGATCGCCACGTGTCATGATCTAACCACTTCACCCCACTAATATAAATACCCCCACACATGTGAAGGTGTCACATGTGTAAAGAGCTTCCCTAACCTCCCTCTCCCACACACCATAGTCGATGCCATTCTCCCTTAGTCCCTCCACCATTTTTTCTTTATTCCTCACCTAAATCACACCAAATCTCATGAAACTTATATGAAACAACACTTCCACAGTCTTTAGAATTCATTCCAAGCAATAGAATTGAGAAATATTACTTCGAATGGGAGATTTGATGATGGAGTGAATAGTGGTCATTTTGAGTGTAAATGGATTTTTCTCAATTTTTATTTTTGTTTTAGGTAGCCCTAATAATTCTAAGAAATTTCCATGTTGATAGATTTCAATTTAGAGTTATGTAGAATTTTTCTAAGGTATAATTGTGTATGTTTTAGGACAAAGAAGAACAAGTGAGGAAGAAAGGCAACCAAGGCCATAGGATGGTGGAAAAGGGTGTTTCACACTATAGGTGTGTAGGTTTAATGTAATTCATGCATGTCATGATGTATATGTATGTATGTGAGCACGCGAGTGTGTATGGAAGTGGTAGTTTATATATGTGCATGTATGTTTAATGTGAATTGATTAAGGATTATGTTAGCCTAATGGAATGAACATTATATGCATGAATTGCACGAAAGAACAATATGTGTAGGTGTGTCATTTTGAGATGACTGAATGGTATGCATGGTAATGGTGTGATGTGTGCATGTGTGTAAACATGTTGATAAAATAATTGGCTTAGAAATGAGGTGTGAAATATGGTGACAATATGAATATGGTGAAAGAAATTAATGTGTAGTAATTTGGTACTTTATGGCCTAAAGTGTGACTTATTATGTTACATGAATTTATATATGGAAATAACCCTTTATAGTGTGAGCAAATTAGTATATTATGAGTGAAAAGGAATGCATGAATTAGGTGCAATAATGCCAATGTAAATAATGATAAGCAATGTTAATAATAATAGCAATGTATGGTGGATATAATGTAAAATGTTATGAAAAGTGAGACATTGAGAATGACCAAATGAATAGTGATTTGATCGTAAATGACTCGTAACTATGAAATGTGCATAAGTGCATAAATGACTAAAATTGTGTTGCATGAATGAGGATGTAATAATGATAAAGATCTATAGCTGTGCAAATAGTTAATAAATATGATTTGGCCCATCAGTTAAACACCCACTGGATAGGTTGAACAGTCAACTAAGGAATTAGTAGCTACTACGGGTCTTGGTCCTCCTAGGGCTATAGCCTATATGAATGTGATGGCGGATGCAGCCATCGAGGTTCTAATATTGAGCCATGCACATTCAAGTATTAGGAGGTCTATATGGGTTGATCCCTGTTATCTACTATATTTATTTGTGGATATTGGGAGGTCCCATGGGCCTAATCCCTACTATCCACCTGAGATGTGATGGACATGCTAATTTGAGATATTGAGAGGTCCCACAAGGCCAATCCCTGCTATCCCCTGTAGATGTAGGGAGGTCTACAAGACTAATCCCTGTCATCTGCTAGTCCAGTATTGGGAGTTTCACATGGACTAATCCCTGTTATTAGATAAAGTAGGTATAGTTACCGAGGTCTAAAATATAGGCCACTACAAAGTCTGGATCCCGCTATCCAATGTCTTAAAGAGTAGTCTCTCTAGTATGGGCTTGAATATAAAAATGACAAAAAAGAACATGACTAATAGTTATAGTAATACATTCATGACACATACTATATAACTAAAAGTAATATGAAGTAATTTGGAAAAATTAATTAAATTGTAAGGTACTGATAAATAAATGATAAGACTAATAAATGAATTAATAATATTTTATATAATTAACTTTGTGTGTCTATATCATAGTCTCAAATTATGACTGTTGCATGAATATATGCATGACATGCACCTATTACATTAAGTCCACCACTGAGTTTATACTAAGTGTATCAATGTTCCGATGCGTAGGTTGTAAATAGTACTTGCAGTCTTGTAACACCCCCTACCCATTTCTGCCTGAAATAGGCAAGGTGTACCACTTCCCACTAAGGTCACCTATCTTAGGATTTCTTTGGGGGCCTTTCGTTTAACTTCTACCTAAGTTTGACCAAATATGCCCTTAGGCCAATTCTGATTATTTATCCTTTTATTACTACTAATTTTAGTTCGTTAAAACTCTTATCAGGCATTATCAGACAATCATAGAAAATCAGGCAGCATAATGGTTGCCCTGGTAACTAACCCCAATTTGACCTGCAAAGAAAAACACTTCTAAATATCATTTCATCAACACCTCTCCAATTGAGACCCTCTGGTCCTCTAGATCACAGTCAATAGCACAACCCATACTCAATTCACAAGTCATAGGGTTATAGGCCTATCAGCACACAAGCATGCAGAAGCTAATATTCATTGGCAAGAAAAAACTATACATGTACTCTGTTTATCAGTTTCATTTATACACATGTCCCATAACCTACACTATCTATATATATGAGTGCATCTGTATATAGAATTCCAAAAGAAATGCAAAAAAAAGTACCAAAGACTCGATTCAGCTACACTGGTGATGATGTCTAGTGCTGACTATCGCTCCATTTACAGCCTGCGCATTAGAACACCGACATGCTAAGTATGACACTCAGTGGTGGAATAAACCAAACATATTATGTCAAATCATACAAGTATGCAACATGTCATGTTCCACACACAATAAGTGACCCTTACAACTCTAAGTTTATTTACTTATCCAGTTCAGTTTACTTATTTATCATTTCATATAAATTTATTACATTAAAGGCCCATACCAAATAGACTACGCTTTAAGACACCGGACAACGGGATGCGTCCTGTGCAGTGGCCTACTTTTAGGGCCTAAGTAGCTACACCAACCTCACTAGATAATAGGGACCTGTCCACAGATCACTCCTAATATCGGAGTAGTAGATAATAGGGACCCGCCTGTAGACCACTCCTAATATCGGATTAGCAAATAGTAGGGACCCATCTGTAGACCACTTCTAATATCCATAACAAATATACAATAGTGCAGGG
>CANXYI011896138.1:0-25473 GCA_948208565.1 Hura crepitans | reverse complement strand
ATCTCTTTGATCAATTAAAAGGTGCTAATATATTTTCAAAAATTGACTTAAGATTAAGGTATCACCAGTTGTAAATTAAGAAGTCAAATATTCCAAAGATAGCTTTTGTACTAGATACAGATATTACAAATTCTTGGTTATGCCATTTGAGCTTACTAATGCTTCTACAACATTTATGGATTTGATGAACATGATCTTTAAGCTGTACTTGGATCAATTTGTCATGGTTTTCAATGATGATATCTTGGTGCACTCCAAGAGAAAGGAAGAATATGAGCAACACTTATTATTAGTGCTACAAACCTTAAGGGAGAAACAATTATATGCCAAGCTAAGCAAATATGAGCTTTAGTTGAATGAAATAGGTTTCTTAGGCCACATTGCCTTAGTTGAGGGTATCAGAGTAGACCCAAGCAAGGTTGAAGTAGTGTTAGACTAGAAGCCTTTGAGAAATATGATAGATGTTCAAAGTTTTTTTAGGATTGGCTAGTTATTATAGGAGGTTTGTTAAGGGATTTTCTATGATTGCAACCCCAATGACACGATTGCTATGAAAAGATGTGAAATTTATGTGGGATGATAAATGTCAAGGAAGCTTTGACAAGTTAAAGGCTATGTTGATTGAAATTCCCATCCACACATTACCCGAGTTGGGGAAGTATTTTATGATTTACAGTGATGTATCGCATAATGGTATTAGATGTGTACTTATGCAAGATGGAAAAGTAGTGGCATATGCCTTGAGGCAACTAAAACTACATGAACAAAATTACTCAATGTATAACTTAGAGTTAGCTACCATAGTTTTTGCCTTAAAAGTGTGGAGACATTACCTGTATGGCAAAAGTAATACATCTACATCAATCATAAGAGTTTGAAATTCCTTTCAACATAAAAAAGCAAAATCTAAGACAATGATAGTGGATGGAATTGATAAAAGACTATGATTGTCAGATTAACAACATCTAAGAAAGGCTAATATGGTAGTTAATGCTTTGACTCAAAAGTTTATAGTAGCCATGAAAGCCATGAATGCTTGGCTCTAGTACAATAGGGATGATACAATCTTAGCTAAGTTACAAGTTAAATCTAATATAGTCTAGCAAGTAAAAAAGGCATAAACTCAAGATAATCATCTTATATAGATAATGGGTTAAGTCAAAGAGGGGAAGACTATAGGATTTGAAATTAAGATAGATAGATATCTATACTATCATGATATGCTATATGTACCTAAAATAAAAGGAATCAGAACACAGATTCTATAAGAGGCATATGATGCTCCTTATGTCATGCACTATGGGAGCATAAAGATATACCTTAACTTAAAACCATATTATTGGTGGCCAAAAATGAAATGAGATGTGGCTAAGTACATAGTATGATGTCTCATATGCTAGCTGGTGAAAATTAAGCAACAAGTTCCTTTTAGATTGCCTCATCCTATAACAATTCTAGAATTGAAGTGGGAGAAAGTTACCATAGATTTTATGGTGAGATTGCCTATGACCAAGAACAAGTGTGATTTTATATAGGTAATTATGGATCGACTAACCAAGACAACACTTTATCCTAATCAGAATAGATTATTCCTTAGAGATGTTTGCACATTTGTATATAGAAGAAATTATGAGACTGCATGGTGTTCCACTTACCATTATATATAATTGAGAATCCATATTCACTTTTAGATTCTAGAGGAAATTATAAGATGCTTTGGGTACTTATCTCACCTTCAGTATAGCCTTTCACCCATAAACAAATAGGCAATCTAAATGGGTCATACAAATACTTAATGATATGGTATAGAGTTATGCCATAGAGTTTAAGAGAAGCTAGGATTAGTATTTACCTTTGGCTAAATTTACTTATAATAATAGCCATCAAGCCAGCTTATGCATGGCTCCCTATGAGCATTGTATGGTAAAAAATGAAAAACTCCACTTTGTTAGAGTGAGGTGGGTGAGAATAAACTCATAGGATGACTTGATTAAAGATGTTAAAGGAAAGGTAAAAATTATTAGAGAAAAGTTAAAAGCTATTGCAGATCGATAGAAAGCATATGTTAACCTGAAATGGAAAAACATTGAGTATGATGTTGATGAGAAAGTATTCCATAAGGTATCACCATGTAAAAAAATGCTTAGATTTGCTTAAAAGGGTAAGCTAAGTTCGAGATTTATTGATCCATATGAGATCATAGAACATTTGGGACCGGTTACTCACTAGTTAGCTTAGCGACTATAATTGAAACAAATTCATGACATTTTCCATGTATTTATGATCAAGAAAAATAGATCGGACCTTTCTCACATAATACCAATAAAGGAAATTCAAGTATAGCTAGATTTGATGTATAAAGAGGAATCTATATAGATCATAGCAATAGAAGTCAAAGAACTAATGAATAAATCAGTACTATTAGTGAAAGTGCTATAAAGGCACCATAAGACTGAAGAGGTTACCTAAGATAGTGAAGAGCGAATGAAGGCTCATTACCCCCACTTATTCTCACCATATAAATTTTAAGGATGAAATTTCTTAAAAGGGAAATGAATTGTAATGCTTGAGAATCCTAATTCCATGAACAGTACTTCCTAAGGCATGAATAATATTTTTTGAATAGTCAGGTCACACTGAGGTGGTTGTGAGGGGTACTAGTTATAGAACTGAGATAGGCAAAATAATGATAAAGATGAAGTTATTAGCACTAGATGCTAAACTAATAAAATTTTTCATGTCGAGAACTAGTATATAGTGACGTGAGATAGCATTGAGTTGTAAAATGGTCAGGATGTGCCTAGAGTGACTCATAAATGGCATAACCTAAAGGTCAAAAATTCCAAAGAGTCTAATGTTTGTGAATTTAAAATTTTCTAAGGTGAGTTGTTATTTTATTTGAATTTCTAAAAAACACGAGTGAATAGTTAATCAAGTTCTCTTAGGCTTTTGGACTTGAGGTTTTAAAGGTCTCTAAATTGAGGATTTCTATAATTTCTAGCACTGAGAGAAGTAATTTTAGAGGCCTTAAACATTTAATTTACATTTTAAAGCTTAAAACATTAATAGAATTAATCCAAATCATCAAATCCATGCCTAAGATAATTTGGGTTGTCCACACTCTTAATATAAAGGGCAAAGGGTCACACATGTACCACATGTGACCCCAAGTATCTTCCTCTATTTTTTCAATAGAAGCTAACAGCTCATTCTCTCTTTCCTTTTTTTTTCTTCCATTAAACCCTCAAAATGAAGTCATTTATGCTAAGTGATCCATTTATTTTTACCTCTACAATCTCTTAAACATTATTCTACCAAGAAAAAGCTAAGGGATTGATTAATTTGAGAGATTTTGCATCTTGATGAATAGTCACCAATTCTTTTACAAGTCATTTTCTTTAAGGTTTCATATTTTTATTATGTAGGATTTAAGGTGTAGATTAAAAACATGTGATTAGATTTCAATTTGGCTATATGTAAATGTTTTTATGAATTTTTTAAGACAAAAACCTAATATATTTGTAGATAGAGAGAGAATTATTGGAGAAAGGTAAAGACAAGGCTTGATAGGTGTAATTATAGTGCATTAAAGTCTATTATAAGTGAATTTAATGAAAAATGAGTTGTATGTTGCTTGTTTTCATATTTCAAGTATGTATGCATGTGTATGGAAATGGTGTAATATATGTGTAGGTGTGTAATTGTGTATGGTAATTGTATATATGAGATAAGTGGATGAATATGAGTGTGTGTGCACGAAGAAAATAAGCAAAAATAATGTGTATCTATGTGCATGTGAAGTGGCTTAGTGTTGTGGACATGAAGTGTGAGAGTGTACATTGATGGTTAATGGAAATTGGTATGTAAATGAACTTAATGTTTGATAATGAGCATCATTAGAATAAAAATTGGATGATAAATAAAGTGTGCTTGTGTTTTAGGATAATGGTTAGATAGCATATAATAGGATTGTATGTCTATGTAAATAAGGCAATAGAAAGGCCAATGTAAGTATGATCATAAATGTATGTGATGGATAAAATTGAGACAAAGAATTATTGGTAATTAGAGAATTTCAATAACACAGTCGTATGATGGAGCATGGAAATAATGTTATGAAGATTTAACCTAACGAGGGGTAATAAGGCATGAGTTATAGTAATGTTTGAGACCTCCTACTATAATGTAAGGTATGACAACTAAGTGAAGAAAATGATGAAATAAAATATTGAAGAAATGTGTTTTGAAATGTTAGAGTAATGGCTAAGCAAAATATGTGTGTGTACCTTTGTCTGTAGCAAAATGGATGATAAAATATGGAATGGAAATAAGAATATGATTAAGTAATGAATGATAATCAAAATTAGCCCATAATAGCTGGAGCAGCTACTGGATAGGTTGATTGGTTAACTAGGGAAAAGTAGCTACTAATGGCTTTGGTTCATGAGAATTATTACCTGTTGTATTGTATAGTGGGTATAGCCATTGAACTTTTGATGTGAACCCTATATTCCTTAGATATTGGGAGGTTTATAAAGGTTAATCTTTGTTATCTTAATATGTGACATTGGGAGGTCTATGAGGGCTAATCCTTACTATCTTATGCCTTGGGATATTAGAAGATCCATAAGGGTTGATCTTTGCGATCTCTATATTAGGAAGTTTATGAGGACTATCCCTACCATTTTAGTATTAGGAGGTTCTTAAGAATTAATCCTTACTATCGAATGAGTTATGGTAGATACAGCTATTGAGGTTTATAATAGGGGCCATTGGATAAGTGTGGATCTATTATTTAGCATTAAAAGCATTGTCTTTCTAGTACAGGCCTTAAAAGTTAAATAGACTTAGTAATCTAATGCATGGTTATGAGTCTTCTGTTATGATGTAAATAGAATTAAAACAAGGAAAACATGACTAAATTAGCTTAACTACAAACTATAATATGATAAATTAGACTTAATATGGTTACAATGTAAGTTAAGTACAAAAGTGGTAATATGAAATAATGGTAAGACAATTATGTGTGAATGAGACATTTGTATAGTGCATGATACATATTCATGTTATACAATGCATGGTTCATGAAATTCATCGCTAAGTGTATGCTTAGTGTGTTGATTTTTTTGATGCATAGGTTGAAGATTGTGATACCCTTTACCAGATTCCCGAAGAAACCCAATAAGCAGTACACTTCCCGCTAGGTCACCCATCCTAAAATTTCTCCCAAGGTCATTCATTTAACTCCTACAAATTTCAATCTATATTATTTTGTCAGACTCAAAAATCACTCCAGTCAGTTCCTGTAATCCATTTAGGTTAAAACTAATCTAGTTTAGCTATTACTAAGGAAAACTAATATCGTTCAGATGTTACCTAAAAATCCAGCAGCATAACGGCTATCCAGGTCCTACCCCAAAATTTAAACGAGCCTATTTAAACACTTCTATAAGTAATTCATCACACCTAGACCCATCTAGTCCCCTATATTCAGCCTAACATCAGCTTATCATCATCATCTAACACACATCAAACTCAAGCCTCAGGCCATAAATCAACTATGCAAAAATATAAAGCCTCAAGCGCACAGTAGTATCAATATCACATATAATCATTCATTCACCAATGAACATACATAAATGCTTTATTTATGTAAATAGGTCATAATTACTTAATTACATCACATGTTCACAACCTATATACATCTCCTTACCCATTTCTCACCTAAGTACATGGATATCTAAATAAACATAATTTCACCCAAAGTCTTCACCTATATCCTCTAAATTGTTGTCATCACGCTTTATGAGGTAAGTCCTGTTGAAGTGCACCTACGCACCAAAATTAGTATGCTGAGTATATAAGATACTCAGTGGTGAATTTAAAGCAGTCTAATCATGGTATAATCTTATTTACCTATTTATGCAGTTAAAAGTATAATTTTTACTTCATAAAGTAATTTAAATGATCATTAGGGTGCCAAATTATTAAAATACCCCTAAGGCATTTGTTTGGTCTAGAAATAACATTTTTGACTTAAATAAACCATTTGAAGTGAGAACTATTGCTTAATACATGTAACTTTGGAAGAATTACTTAATCTATCTTAAAAGTGGAAAATTAGCAAAATATCCTTTTACTGCACTTTTATTACTTCTCTTGAAAGGGTTATTCACATTTGTTTAACTTTATCTCTCTAAGGTATTTATATGTCCTGAAGTAGTCTTCTTGCCTTGTATGTATGTATATATATATTTACTTGAATTAATTATTTAAACTAAGCTAGCACATTTGTGTAAAATGTCTAGAATACCCTTTAGCTAGCATCTTATCAAAGCTGAAGAAACACTATTCCATTATACTTAATCTTTTTGTTCATAATCAATCTGATTATTTGTTTGATTTAATTTTCTGGCCTGACTAGGAAGATGAAACTTTAAAACACTAGATCTAGAGGGATAATAATTGGTGCAGTGGTCCTTATTCTGGACCTACGTCATTACACCAATATGTATGCCATAATGGAGATTAGTTGTAGCCTCCTTAGACATAATAATAATAACTGAGTGGCATAATAGAGATCAGCTCATAGGCCTCCCTAACCATAAATAAAATAACTATCATTAATTGGGTGACATAATAGAGATCAGTGCGTAGACCTCTCTTGCCACCAATAAATATTTCAAATAATTAGGTGACATAATAGAGATCAGTTCATAGACCTCTCCAGCCACTAATAACTAGCAATTGCAAAACCCTAAGTTGATTGGTCAACCCATCCAGTGGGTGTCTAACTAATGGGCCAAGCAGCTCACTTTAACTTGATTTATTAACCAAAATTATTCTTATAATATTTGACTCTCAAAAATAAGCAAATAAAAATTTTATCTTATACTTTAAAATTTTATTCAGATTTGTATGGCCACTTTTTGGCTTTACCGGGTAAGATTCAAAAATAATCTTTAGGTCTATTATAATTAAAGCTTAAAGTATCTTATGGCATGATTTATGATGGCATTTCCATTTCAAAACTCAATATTTTTTGGTCCAATGACATTTTTGGTTTAGGTAGAGGCCAATTGGAAAGTTATAAGTCATTTCGACCACTTTTAGAAGTTAGTTTTCGAGGACTATTTTAAGTCCGATTTTATCTTAGTTTTCACTATTCCTTTTTACATTTTATTGGGCACTAAGCCAATCATAACTGGGCCAAGTCCATGGCAAAAATATTGGCACAACTGCCACTGAAATTGGGTCCATTCTATGGCTAAAAGCCAGGCATAAGGCTAACTCCAAGTAGGCCAAATCCATGGCCTAAATTCAAAATTTAAGACTAGCCTCTTAAGGCACAATCAAAGCTCAACTCAATAACTCATTTGATGCCATTTTTAGGTTATTACTTCAAGCTTTAATTATATGTTTTAATTTAAGTCTTTCTTAGCCATTTAAAGTCACTTTACTAAGGTATATATTATGACATCTTAAGGTTATATCCTTAATTAGTCCTTTAGGCATTTTATGCCAATGTTCAATCCTTAATAACATGTTTACTCATTACTTTTACAACAATGCCTTTCATGCCAACATGCCATAAGTAACTTTTGGGTGCATAGAGAAAATGGACTAAATTCTCATTCTTTCTTACCAAAGCATAATATTCAAGCCTTTTTCCATGTTATGGACTCAAGTATAATTATAAACATTTTAATTGAGGCCAATTTAGCTAAGGCACATACAACATTCCTTAGAAACCATTCCTTGTAACTCACAGATACAAGGACAATTCCATAATCCATGGTGAATTCCACACCCAAACCTCCAATAATCACACCCTAGCATGCCAAGCATAATTTAGATTCTTCCTAGGTAGCAAAATACTCTTTCAAACTACCTTAACAACAAATTCCAACAAGCACTTTTAAGCTAATTATCCAACTACTCATAAAACACCATTCACAATTCAACAGAAACTTAAGGTATTCAACATCACCAAAGGGAAATTCAATCTAATATACAACCATTACATCCATTCAAATCCCAAATGCACTAACCTAAGCACCCATACATATGAGAAAAGGCTATAAATTCACTTACATGACACTTTAAAGATGTCTTTCCCATCTAGCCTATACTGCTAGCCCCAATTTTAACAAGCATAGTGACTTTATTCCTCCTCTATGACAACCAAGCTAGCCTCCAATTGCCACCAATCCCTAACACACACTATTACACATGTCTTAGATATGATTTAAAACCAAAAATGACCCATAAAGCCCAAGAAATCAGGGAGATACCACTATAAACTCACCTTGGTGTCATTTTTTTGGACTATTTTGACTTAGGTCCCTTGTTTGATTTTTTTCTCCCAAACCATAGTTCTTTTTGTCCTGATTATTTTTCTTTATGATCCTTAACATCCTAAAGAATTGTTCACCACTAGAAGCACTTCATTTAGCGGCCAAAAAAGAAAGTTATGGCCAAAATATAGAGGAGGTGGCATCGACAATCTTGGTAGAAAGGGAGGAAAATGCCTAAAATTTGAGAAATGGAAATCCACTTTTTATGCCTTCCTTTCCACTTGGCAAGTGTGCCAAGCCACTTGGCATCATTGTGGGCCCTATCTTGACACCTCAACATTGTCTCAGAAATTCTCAAACCATCCCAATTTTTTGGCAAACTTTGAAAATTCATGGAAATACACTCAAACCTCCAAAAATTACATCATTTATTTTAAAATTCCTATTTTAATCCCCTCTACTTGCTCGTAAATTTTTATGGCAAAATTCCACTCATAGTGCAGTTTTCAAACTTCCTAAATTTGCATGCCAACCTAAAAAATTACGAGATTTTGCAAATGACCTTCGATTCTAAAAATTCTTTCACTATTGGACTCAATGTGATTTTCTAGCTTCAGGGTCCACTATTTTTGAGTCTATCCAGGCTCATCCCAGGTGAGTCTTAGCCCGTAAAATTTTTATTGGCTCAATGGGTAGCTTACAGCCCGAAATGAATTGTTGGTTTTATTAAATTTTTTTATTTTGCCTTTTTCATCTAGTTAAGGCCCCTCAAAGTTTCATGACCTGTGCCACTGCCTCGGTCCACACACAAGTGACATGGCACCTTAGGTGCACTTCTCGAACCATATGGCACTATTCACGAAGCCTTGAAATATGGGCGTTACAAAGATAGTAGAATTGAAGTCTAGCCTCAACAAGTGGTGTAGCAGCCAGCCTCCTCATAGGGTATATTATTGATACTTTTTGTGTCAAATATTGTACGGGGGCACTCATGCATCAAAATGGATTAGGGCTCAGTTGTGTACATAGATTTTGTCATGGTTTGTAAATATTATAAATAGGTCTTATAATGTTGATGACTACAACACATCTAATGATGTCATGACTAAATTTACTATGTGTGATGGTGTTGATATGAGTATTCTAAAGGACTAGAAGGGTCTAATGGGATGAGATGTTGATGGAAACAATTATAAAAGTGTTCTTTTATAGGTTTAAATTTTTGATTTTTCACCCGAACAATCTTTATGTTGTCAAATTTTTTTAAGACATGACTCGTAACTGATTGGTTAAAATAAAGACATATGTATGATAATAAAAGTTAATATACATAATTAGGGAAGGGTTTTAAAAAGATAATGAGATGGCAATATGATATCTCTTTATCAAGTCCAGTGGTAGAATGAGTAAGGGGTGTCATATGCCAACTTTCCAATTGCTAATACAAGTCTAACAATACATGGGCTTTATGATTATCTTATTAAGTTCACCATTTTTATGTATATCTTTTCATGTCAATGCCATTTGCATATGTCACATATAATCACATCAGCTTAAAAGGCTTAAGGTTCATATTGTTATGGCATATAACATTTATTGTGCTTGTATCACGTACTCTTTGAACACTTGCATGCCATATACAATTTCATGCCTTTTATGTCATATAATGCTAACCTTATGGTGTAGTCAAATCTTTAGAGATGTATTCAAGGCCCCTACACTTTTAACATGCTGTACTTTGTTAAGCATGCATATCATTCATGTCAATGTCTCATATAGCTTAGAACATGCATTAGAATTGTTCATAGTCAGTAGAAGTACCCAATTATTGAATAAATTACACATATTTTCACTAAATGTTCGACATTAATTCGATGTTAAGATCATATAATTTTTGTAGATAACATGTTAAGTTATAGCTTAAAATACTAGTATAAAGTGCCCTTACAAAAGCCTTTTAAAAATAATTGTTTAGCATCTTAAAACAAGTTTTTATGCCACTAAAAAAGGGTCACAGCCATAAGACCAAAAGGCTCATGACTGCGGACCCTCAAATTTCTAAAACCAACCAAAATTTATAGGGGGTCATGACTATAAGGCCTGTAGGTCAATGCTCTAAATTTCAATTTTCTTATGATCTTGTAGACAAAAATTCATCCAATCAATCCCTAATCGTGAAGTTCTCATCACTAATTGATTCACAATCACAATAATCAAATTTTAGGCCAATTTGCACATCAAAACCACAGTAAAAACATACAATTCAGCCATAAAATCATCATCAGTTCATCAATTTTTAGAAAATAGTAAACTATGAACCCTAATAACAAATTCACCAAATTAACAATAAATTAACATGATTAAGCATATACACATATTCTAAAAAATGTGTAGAGATGTTTAAAAAATTGTTATACTCTTTAAAAATGCATTTTTTCTTTCAATTTGGACTTCAATGATTCCCTTCCTTCCTTTTCTTAAGCAAGAATAGCATACCCAACCAACAGAAATACAAACTACAATCAATTGCAACCTAAAAACAATACAAAGTTGATGAAGATAAAGTGGACAATTTACTTTAAAGGATTAGAGCCAGTTACGTTACATAATTGCCTTAAGAAGATGAATAGTGAATGGAAGAAAAAAAGAATATCAGTTTTCTTTTCTATTTTCTATTCTTTTTTGGCTTTTTATACCCATTAAATGGATAATCAAGATTCCAACTTGACTTTCATCTAGTGGCTTAAAATCCATCAAGTTAAAAAAGCCACCTAAAACTTTTTTAAGATAAATAATTACATATTTAGTCCTTTATGGAAAAACTTTATGCCTTGTTAATTAATTGTTCAAAACTTTAAAATTACTTTTTTAACCCTTATATGTATATTAGTTTTTTGGTAATTATTTTTGGGCTATTACATGCATGACTATACCACAGCAATGCAATTACAGATGCAATTATTTGCATTCTTTTAGTTGAAATTTGAAATCTAAGGCCTAAAATGGATTTTATGGATTAGGGTTTTTAAGTACATGTTTAATTCTTATAATTCTTGCTTAAGATCTCATGTTGTTCTAAAAAATGAAGAAGAAAAAAGATAGATTGAAATACAAATTCACATACATGTTCTGTAGCCATTGAAGACAAATGTGCTGGTGCGAATACTGACACCATCATAAAAAATGTGAGCTCTTCTAGAAGCTTTTGCTCGAATTAATGGGTCCTAAAAAGCAAAATTAGGATAATTTGTTGTTTTTGCCACTTAGGGAAAATGAAAGGGAAGGAAACTTGAAAGCTTGATAAAGAAGTTGGGAAAATGAGGAAGTAAGGAGGAAAAGAGATTTTCACCCTTATATTGCCCAAAAGTTAAAAAAATGATAAAATAGAAATGTGGATCTAAAATAAAATCAAGAGTGATACTGTACAGATAGATTCATAAGATCAAGCTTTTATTGGAAGATTAGCTTAAGAATATGAAAAAAAATACCATTGAAGCATAAAAAAGGAAAATATAAGGATGACTAAAGATCTAAGCATTTAACTCACCTTGAGTCATTCAATAATATCTTAATCACTATTTAAGGTGCAAGACAAATTGCCAATATCACAGTCCAAGGTATAGGATGAATCACTAATATCTCAGTCACATTCTATGGCATAGGACAAATCACTAATATCTCAACATAGTCAAAGATGGAGGACAAACAATCAACATAGCTTAAGGCATAGTACAAATCATAAATATCACAGTTCGAGGCATAGGATAAATCATTAATATCTCAATATAGTTTGAGGTGGAAACTATCAACATAGTACAAGGCATAGGAAAAATTGCTAATATGTCAACATAGTCTAAAAATAGAGGATAAACTATCAACATAGTCTGAGACGAAGGATAAACCATTAATATAGCTCGAGGCATGGGACAAAGCATCAAGATTATTTGTAAGTACAGGTAAGTATCTCTAACTTTAGATATACATTGCATAAAAGAACTTTTAAGAAAGTCTACATCACATTCTCATATCTTGCAAACTTTATTAAAGGTAGAGCAACTATAAGCATTGGCTTCTGAGTCCTAAAAAGAACCTAATGATGATAACCAGAGTCATTAATTCAAGCAAGTGAATGATTGTTATGAAGGAATATAAAAAAATCTAGAAATACTATAGAAATGCAAAATGATCATTTAATCCGTAGGGGAGAAAAAGGTCAAAAGGATATCTAAAAGGCTTAGGAAAATCCCAAAATAGAATAAGAGTGAGTAAATTTCACCCACAAACCTTAGAAACACTAGAAAAAGCTCATTCCATGAAAATACCTTCACAAGACTAAAATAAACATTGCACAACTTTATTTCCTAGAACTAGATATACTAGACAAAATTTTATTCTAATCTAAATACCTAGTCCTTAAAAACATAGAATCCAAATAGAATCAAACCATATTCAACCTAAACAATAAAAGTAGATAGAAAAATTAAGTGAAACTCCTAAGATCAACACCTATATATACCCTTAACATTTTTTCCATCAAAGAATCCAATAATCATTCAATTTGAGAGGTTGCTAAAATTGAGCATTTTCTTGAATTTCTTAAGAGCTTAAATAAGTCCTGAAGCAGTGAACAATATTTTAAATCAATTTAAAATATTATGAAATTTTAATGAAGTTATTCTATCTAAATAGAAAGTCAATATGAAAATTCAGTATTCTTCCACGAGCATATCATTCACAAACTTAAAGCTTCATTATTGGTAAGTCTTAAGGCCTAAAACTTCTTTTATTTATCATTAATAACATATTTTGATCATTCATATAGGTTTAGATGCATAAAAATCAATTTTTTCTTATTAAAATATTCTAGATTTTGCATAATTCATAATGAATTCATTTTATTTTATCATATAACTTCAACAAAGTAGAAGTAGTTTAAATCATGTTTTCACATCATTAAAATGTTTTCTCACTCATGTATATAATAACATGATTATAGGAGAATTATATTACTTATTGAAGTAGTTATATTGATTAAAATTCCATATAATGTTTTATTACGATTTTCCATTATTTTATCATAATTATATCGTTTATGTGCTTAATGTGCATCTTAGATTTTAGGAATTGCATTTTGCATTAGAGAGTATGGTTTCACTGATTAATATAGAGAACACACATTGATTATGCAATGCTTTAAACATCAATATGAAAGAGAAAGAAAATAAATAATATTACAAGGGGGATTTTAATAGATTATTGGCACAAAAAATTTAGAGAAATATGGAAGCTAATATATATATATATATATATATATATAATAAACACACACACACACACACACACACACATATATATATATATATGCACACATATATGTGTATATAAATATATGTATATGTAGACGCTTGAAGTTTTGCTTATGATGATAACTAGAGATAGGCTCAAGCAATAAGGAAAGCAACCTAGAAATGAAGTCCACACAAACCAACATGCCATAAATCTACCCAGACTTGATTCTATGAGGCATACACCATAGCAAGCCTAGAGCAGTTGAGCCTAAAGCCTAAGATCTACATGAACAAGCCAAATCCCATGTCCATATAGACTAAAACAAACTTGGCCTAAAACTTATAGACTAGTGGGAGAGCTTGTTGCTAAGTTCACACAGACTTAGCTATACTAGTTTATATGCACTTGCCAACAAAAAGCTTGAAGAAGCATGAACTTCCTATTCAATTCTATCTCCCGATCCTAGAAGGATCTTTTCAGTTTTAAATGGGAGACTTTTAAGCCCACTTTGATTATAAGAGTAGGTTATCATTTTAAATTATTTCATATTATAGAATTGGTTATTTTTATTTTGTAACTATTTTGTTATTTTTATCCAAATCATACAAACCTATTTATGAGTATCATGATATACATATGGACTTACTTTATTGACATGTGCATTATTCATCAGACACAAACTTATGTTTCATAACAGTGTCTTATTTGTCTTATGTCTCATGTTCTAATGTATTCTATTTACCATATTGACATAATTGTATCATGTTATATGATTATCCTATTCCTTAATATACATCTTGTTGGCATTGCTAGAACTATTATATGTCTGTAAGGACTACCTCTTATGAGGAACATAGTCTATACTAATGATCTTATTTTATTCTTATTTATTCTATCTTTAAGTCTGTGTGAACTCTCTCTCACAAAGAACGTAGTTCGTATATATATTTATGTTAAAGATGTTTATTATGTTACATAGTCTGCACAAACTCCCTCTTACAAGGAACATAGTCCATGCATACATTTACTTTAAATTCTAATTTTCAAGTGTATTTGTATTTCTCATCCTCTTTATATATCCTTATAAATCCTTCTTTGATATCATTAACCTTTTCCTTTGAGTTGTATGCATGTGACCCTTCTCACTAGAGTGGTGGTTTGGATGGACATAATAACCCTTATAAGCAATAGTCTACACAAACACATGCTAGAGCTATACAAGGTTAGCATAGACTTAGCATCATACAAATAAGACCAATTAAGTACTCTATTTTATTTCCTTTTGTTTTGTACTTATTATATCTTTTGGCTTATCTTAGGTTGTAATAGGTAGTTAAGCAACTTATTTTACATGCCAAATGCATAATTTCACATCAAATGGTTTTCTAACCAATTAATTGATATTTTTATAATAAAATGGTTTTAAGTTTTCTCTAATCAAAAGTTGTATTAAAAATGTATTTTAATAAAGGCCAATCTCCTAGAGATTGGAGTAAAGGCCAATCTCCTAGAGATTGGAGTTAGGCAGTTACCACTAGTTCCTATAGAATTATAGGTAATTGTAAGGTCAAATAACAACTAATTAATAACTCCACTTTTTGGATGTATAATATACTTGTATACTTTAAGTACTACAATTTACTCTTTTTAAATCGAAAGGTGACATAACTGCTTTAAATATAATGTTTGCTTACTTGATACAAGATTGATAAACTTTACGATATCAAAGGAAGGCATATTATTAGGGCATAAATAAGATCTAATTCCCAACCTTTCTAGTATAGAAGATCAGAGGTCCTAGTGTAAAGATAAGGTGGAGACTCTCAAACACTAATTCTCTCTCATCCCAAATAAAAATACATTTTTCTCTACAGTGGTGACTCCGTTGGGGCCTAAGAATTTAAATTTGAAAGTGCTAATTAATATGCCATCTAATATTCTAATTTTTATCAATACCATGCATTCCACCCTATGTAAACTATATCCCTTTTACCCTAGAAGTTGTTATGAACCATGACTCCATTTTTTATTCAAGAATGGAGAAGTGCTAGCATATCCATCACTCACAAGACTCGTGCCTTTAGTTATATGAAAAGGTGAACTAATCAGTCATTATTATCCTTAATTGGAAAGACATGTTAAGAGGGACCTCTATTTATGGGAGCTATAAGCCTTTTGACCAAACCATGATCCCATATAGTTAAGCTAAGCAACTTCCTTTAGGTTGTATGACCCTAAGAATTTATTATGATTGCTATATGGGTCTATTGTAATTAACTTTATTTAAACAGGGGCTAAGCCCATTGTGTCTTTTATTTGGAATAGGCCTAACCTAATTTCACCTTAAATAAGAATTAAAGGTTATAAGCCATTATCTTTGCATGTGCTTTAAATACGAGAGGTTATTGGGCCTAATTAAACCTATATTTGAACTTATGCTTCCCTCGATGATGCTTAGGTAAATCTACCTAGGAAGAATTACTAAGACCACATGTGTGAGAGTAATAAGGTTAGAAGGTCTACTACTTGTGTTTGTCCTTTTACATCTAACATGTATCCTTTTTGTATACACACTCATGACATTGTATTATACCTACTTGTATAAAATACACCATATGTATCTCATGAGTTTTTATTCCATACATATAATGTCCTAATTTAAAAGCATTTTATATAGGTTTAGGCATATCTCCTAACCCATAAATTAATTATCTATATAGGCATACAATATATCTACATGACCATATAGAATGAGTGTATCATATAACATTCCTACATCTTATAAAACTGTATATTCATATCTATCATGAACATTTAAAAGCCATGTTTACATCTTTACAAAATGTCTCCATCTTTATATGCCTAAGATCTCTCATGCATCCTTATATGTATCTTCCTATATACATACATCATATTTGTTCTTATAACATCATTCATACATGAGATACGAGCACACATATTAGGCATCAATATGAATAATGCATAAGATTAAGCAACTCTACAAATCATACACTAGAATTATAGGCTTTCATACATCAGCTAAAGTAGATGTACTAGAGTTATAGGCTTTCATTTGTATATCAACATATGTTGCACATGAATAACACTACCTCATTCACATTACATAGGCTTAGGCTTAGACATGATAGATTTGTAACACCTTAGGTCATATACATTGTAAACCTACTTCACATAGGTAGATTCACACTAGAACATGATAAGATCTCCTAACTATACCGATACATTAGCCATCCATGTAGGGATATATGTGTTTTGAGGCTTCATAAATAGTGCCACTAGGTTCAAAAAGTGTGCTTAGGGTGCCGAGTCACTTACACATAAATCCAGGCAATGACACTAGTAATGAAACTTTAAGGGACTCTAACTTGACTAAAAAGGAAAAATTTAAAGATTTAGTAGAACCAATAATTTATTTTGGATTGTGAGCTATTGATCTGTGGGATAAAATATAGTCAAGCCAAGAATTACCCAAGATGTGCCCGGACAGACCTTAAAATATTAAACCTTGTATGTGAAAAATCCCACTAAGTCCATTAGTGAAAGAATTTTGAATTCTAAGGTTGTTTGCAAATTCTCATAATTTTTAAGGTTGGCACACAAACTAAGATAGTTTGGAAACTATTTTATCAATGGAATTTGGCTACAAAAATTTATGAGAACATAGAGGGGAATAAAATATGAATTTTAGAATAAACAGTTTAATTTTTTGAGGTCTATGTGAATTTTGGTGAATTTCTGAAGTTTGCTAAAAAAGTTAGCCATTTTAGGATGGTTCGGGTGGCTATGGGCCCCACTCACAGACTTGCCAACTGGCATAGGGCTCTTGACAAGTGGATTTTTCCACTTCAATGAAAGAGAACTTTTATCACTTTTCTGCCATAGAACCGATGCTAGCTAGGAGGGAAAGGGCCATTTCCACCTTCTTCCTCTAATCAATTTTGCCATTGCTAGATTTCTAAAATCAATTTAAGGTGTTAGGGAGCTAAGGGAAGAAGAAACATGGTAAAAGGAGTCTGTAGGAATTAATTAAAATTCATCAAAGTTTACTGGTTAGAGGCAATCTAGTAGGGTACCATGGGTGAGTTTTCTTGCCTTTTCTTGTGATTTCATTCCCAAATATGGCTTCTTGAGATGCCTAACATCTGTGTGGATGTATGGCTTTAGTTTAAGGTGAAATGAGGCAACCAAAAGGCTAAAGAAAGGTAGGGAAGTCACTATGAGGGGGGCTAGACAGCTTGTAGAGGTAAAGGTTCAAGTGTTCTCCTTAACATGTAAGTGAACTTTGGCATTTTTTTCCATGCCATTTGACCTTTAGGGGGCTAGAGTTGCATGTTAGAATAAGCTAATTTAAGGGTTAGTTAATGTTAAATTATATGCTAGATGAAACTTTGCTAGTGTATGGTGAAATAAATGTGAAATGGCAAGGTTGGTAGGAATTGTAGATATACCTAAGATCATATTGTGCCTAAATTATTTAAATTGATATGCAAATATGCTTATATGTGTGTTTAGAATTATGATTATGTGTAAGCATTTGAAGGTGTAAGGGAGGTAGAAAAAAATGCATGATTACAGCTTACATATTAAGGTGCCCAAGAGACTTGAAGGGTATGTATAACCTTTGGTGCTATGATAATGTGATTATACATATAGGGGAGGCCTAGATTATGTATGATGTATAGAATGCATGAAGTGATACATGTATATGTATATCCTTATTAATGCCGAGAACTACACCAAGTGTATGATAGTTTAATTAACCTTGGCATGGAAAGGCTTATGTATGGGTAGGCTTACCTCATTTTGGGATGTATATATATGTGATGGAAAGTAAAGATGTGGATGGTTAAGGACATTAATAAGCTATGGCCGAGAATTAAATCTATGAAAATGGCATCAAAATGTGATAATATATGTGTAATGTATATGTATGATAAGGTCTAGTAATATAAATATGGTTTGGCCTAATTTTTTTGGCATGAAACTAGTGTAATATACATGATTAAGATGGCATAAAGTAAGACTACAAGTTAGACTTTCAAAGATCTAATAACTATTTAAGAATGGGCTTGGACAATTGACTAAAATGAGGCATTAACATGACATAAAGTGAATATCTTGGCATAATTTAAATAGCATGAAATGATTATAATGCACATAGTCTAAATGGCATGAGATGTGGCATGAAAAATAAACCTAAACCTAGTTGGGAATAACCTAAAAAGTGGCTTGTACGGTGCTTTTAAAGGCTAGGACTTATGGTTAAACAAGATGTTGTACCTTGTACCTATTAGGGCTATATTATGTGAGTATGGAATACAGCTTTGATGCCTATTTTTTGGCCTTAGAAATGGCCTAATGATTATATTACTTAGGGCTTTATAAACCTTGTGTACACAATACAAAGAATTGTACTAAGAAAAGGTAAAGAAATAAACCTAAAAAGGGCTACCGAAATTTACCGCAATGACTTGTAACTATCCTAAAATGACTATTACCTAAACCAATAATACCACTAGATAAATATTCAAGAAATAATTATGGAATAAAATCAAGCATAATATACTTTAGATCTTGACAATTTCAAAACTTATGAATTCTTATGAAAATCTACCCAGTACAACTTATTAGTGGCCATGCCAAATAGAGCTAAATTGCAACTATGCCATAAAATTTATAACTATCTATCTTTGCCTTAATAATATTATAAAAAGTTGATTAGTAAATAAAAGGACATAGATTGAGATGAAATGGCCTTTTGGTTAGACACCCACTTAATAGGCTGATTAGTCAGCTTAGGAATTTTTAGTAATTGCTACATTGTCTATTTTTCAAGTAGGGCTGGTACAGCGGCCTAGGTCCACCTTTGGCCACTATACTAGTCTCTTGAATAGACAACTTATTTCTTTTTCCATCTAATGCCAATCATTGATTTTTGCCGGTGCAGTGGCATAGGTCCTGTAAGACCAGTGCACTAGTCGGACAGTTAGACATAGCTATAGACATTTACATAATTTTGCCAATACAGCAACATATGCCCTACAGGACCACTGCACTAGTTGGACAGTCAGACATGGCTATAGACATTTACATAATTTTATCCATACAGCGGCATAAGTCTCATAGGACTACTACACTTATCGAATAGTCAAACATGACTGTAGATATTTACTTAATTTTACTCGTGCAGTGGTATAGGTTTTGTAGGATTACTATAGACATTTACTTGATCTTTGTCAGTGTAGTAACGTAGGTCCACAGGACCACTGCACTAGTTGAATAGTCAGACTTAGTTGTGGATATATACTTGATCTTTGTCGATGTTGTAGTGTAAGTCTTGCATCATTACTGCAATAGTCAGACAGCTAGACTTGGCTATGGATATTCACTTAATTAGGCCAGTGCAGTGGTCGAGGTCCAAGATGTGGATCATTGCATAGTTTCTTTTATTCCCTCTAGGTCTAGTGTAGGTCAATGTCATCTTTTTAGATAGACTAGCTAAAATAAATTAAATAAGTAAAAAAATTACCTGTGATATTGGAATATGATACACGACATAATATGACATAATCACCTAAATAATTAAACCATACACATGTAGGGGCATTTTGGTAATTTTATTTGTATAGTATTTATTAGCTTAACCCGTAAAGATTATGCATGGTACTTATAATAATAATATAAAGCTATGATTTGCTTGGGTTATAACGAGTAAATGGAGGATTTTATTGACTTGAATTAGCTCAAATTCATTTAAGTAATTTTGCATACATAACATGAACTGCCCTAATAAATTAAAGATCTAGAATATTATATTTGGGAATGGCCTAGATGTATAAATTATGGGTTATAATTGACTGTATAAGTAATAAATGGGTTAAGGATAAGAATAGGGGTATGTTGGTCATTTGACAGTAATGTTTAAACATTGGTCTAAGATTTTGAATTAGTTACTATTATCACTAAAAATGATACACATTCATAATAGATTGAATGTTAAGATATTATCTCACTAATGAATAATAATCATACAAGAAGGGTAGTGTAGTCATTTTAACAAAAGTCTTCTTAATTAATGAAATAATAACCTAGCTGGATAAATAAATGGTACTACTATAGAAATGCATGATAACTTATATCACATTATTTAAATGTTTAAGTTCACAACTGAGTATTATATACTCAGCGTAGCAGTTTTGTTGCACAGGTAATCAGAACCTTTAGACAGACTCAGAGAGCATCCAGCCAAGGATCAGAGGACAGGTGAGTAAGGTTGCTATACTTTGGTATATAGCTTTGCACTCATTTACATAGGTGGGGAATGGGTACCATATAGGAGGTTTTGTTTATGTCTTAGGTAGTATGTTATAATAAGATACCACTAGATTATCTTGTATATGTGAATGACCTTTATTTGAGGATATGGTTTATAAGCCGAAGGCTCTATATCTGTAATTAATTAATTATAGCCGGAGGCCTATATTGATGAACTGATAGTGTGATAAAGTTAGGTTGATTCCTAGAGGACTAGAAGGGTCAAAGAGATATGGAAATATGATATTGAAATTTTTTTTTCAAGTGTGAAAATTTTGATTAGAGACCGGGTTGTTATGTTGCTAGATTTTAGGAATATATTTGATAGAACCATAATTAGCCAATCTTGGCATAATTGATATGGTGTATTGGACTAAATTTGGAGTTAGACAGGATTAAATATTATAGAATACATAATTAGCCAATTTTGGTATAATTGATATGGTATGACCCTAAAGAGTGTGTAAAGTTAAACTGGACTAAATTTGGAGCTAGACAGGATTAAATATTATAAAATACATAAAAGTTACATGGATGAGCATGGGAGAAATTTCAAGATGGGTGACCTAGCAAGAAGTACACCACTTATTAGGATTTTTTAGGAATCTAGTACGGGGTGTTACATTTTGTGATATTAGAGCATAGGTTTAATGTTCCTAGGTAGTGTACATAAGTGGAACTGTCTAAGGTCATATTTCTCTAAACTATCGCACTGCACGAGGATAATAGGTAAATCCTCTTTCAATAAAGATATGACTAATTAGGTACCTGAAGGAGGGGCTGAGGAAGTGGCTAGTTTTTAACCCATAACTATGCAGGGGTAGGTAATACATCAGTACCTAAACCCAATAATCCTATACAAAAGTAATAGCCATAAGAGCCTGGACAATAATAGGAGAACCATCTCTTGCTCTTGTACAATAGATAGTTAATCTGCTCAAATATACTACTACTATTACTAATGTACCTTTACCCTTACCATCAGCTCTTTCATAAGAACACTTCTTTGGAAAGACTAGAGAAAAATATAGAGCTAGTAAGAATCTAGGGACAAAAGAGGATGGTGTTGCTAGAACTGAGTACTGGTTAGAGAGGATAGAATTTTGAAAATAATTAAATTGTGCTGAAATAGAGAAATGCAAGAGATTTTTCATAGGGTAAAAGTATGAGTCGAGAATATAGATAGTAAACCCTAAAAAGAAAGATTTTGTAGTGTTAATGGCAGTTGTATATAGCAGGGGAAGGGTTAGTGTAAGAGAAAAAGGATCTCTTCTAGAGGAAGAGACAAGTTATTGTAGGACAGTCTAGTGCTATGTTAGAGGCTTATAAGAAAAGGAGAGAGGGGCAGTCTCTATCCTAGCCTAAGCCCTAGTCTTAGTAGGGTAGTAGGGCAGAGATAAGCACAGTCCCACATATTTATACAATACTCTACAAGTAACCTTTGATGGTTCTTTTGAGTTAATAATGTTTTTAGCACAGTTGGTGATAGAAATAGATCTTTGACATCTAATACTTGTCAAAAGAAATCGGGGATAGTGTGGATTGGTTAGCAGAGGAGAGTGTCTTCTAGTGATGTATAAATATCAAGTTTCTTTTAATTTGATTGACCTACCATGCCATGAGTTAATATTATATTAAGAATGGATTGCATGGTTAAGTATCAAGCTCTAATTGGCTATAGAAATAAGAAATTAACCCTCCAGACTATAGAAGGATAGACAGCAGCAGTGGATGGTGAGAGAAGTGTTTTGAATAATCTTATCTCCGCTGTTATAGTATAAAAACTTTTTCAAAAAGGGTGTGAAACATAATTGGCTTATGTTATTGATATAAATGTCTCCAAACCTAATTTTTAATGTATCCCAGTTGCCTCTAAAATTTTAAGGTATTCATTGATGAATTACTAAGCTTACCACCTAAAGAAAACTGGACTTTGAGATTGAGACATATCCTAGTATAGCTCGAATACTCATTACTCAGAATAGATGATCTTTTTATCAGTTGAGGGCTACAGGTATGTTTTTAACGATTGATTTAAGATTTGTGTATCATCAATTGAGAATTAAAGCTATTGATATTTCTTAATCTATATACAAAACCTAATACAGGTGCTATGAATCCTTGGTTATGCCATTTGGGCCCACTAATGCACTAATAGCTTTATGGACCTAATGAGTAGGTTTTTTTTAACTTGGTCTAAATCAGTTGTTATGGCATTCATAGATGATATTCTAGTGTACTCTAGAAATAAGGAAGAGCATGAATAGTATCTTAAAGTTGTGTTACAGACTCTAAGAGAGAAATACTGGTATGCCAAGCTCAGTAAATGTGAGTTTTGGCTGAGTGAAGTTGCTTTTCTAGGCCACAGTTTTAGTAGAAAGGATCGAGGTGACCTCAGTAAAGTAAAGGTAGGATGGAAAAATACTAGCTTATGCTTTGAGATAATTGAAGCCACATGAAAAACGAAGAGCTTGTTTAGATGGCAAGTAAAGTCAAAGAGGGGAAGGCCACAGGGTTTGAGTTCACAGAAGATGGATGTTTGTATCATCAGGACGGGTTGTGTGTACTTAATAAAAATGACCTGAGGGATATAGATAGTAAAGGAAGCATATAAAACACTTTATTTTATACATCCTAGGAGCATATAATTGTATTTAGACTTGAGGTTTCAATATAGGTGGCCTAGCATAGAAAGAAAGGTAGCAGAATAGGTGATAAGATATTGATATGCCAATAAGTAAAAACAAAATACTAGGACCTTTTTTGATTGCTATAACCTATAGCAACACTAAAGTGAAAATGGGAAGAGGTGATCGTGAACTTTGTGATGGGTTTACCTTTGATTAGAGGTAGATATGAGGTTGTATGTGTCATTGTTAGCAGTTTAACTAAAATAAGTTCATTAAAGTTGGCTAGACTATATGTCAATGAAATAGTTAGATTATGCGTTGTGCTAGTGATTTTTTTTTTTTTACAAAATCCTCATTCTACTTTTAGACTTTAAAAGTAGTTTTAGGAATCACTAGGCATTAGACTAACCTATAAGTATAGCTTTTCATCCGCATATGGATAGATAGTCTGAGAGAGTGATACCAATACTTGGGTGTATATTATGGATATGTGTTATGGAATTTGAAGGTAGCTAGAACTAGTACCTATTATGGACAGAATTTGCTTATGGTGATAGCTATCAACATAGTACGAGAATGGCACCTTATGAAATTTCACATGGCATACCACATATACCTCCGTCGTGGTGGATTAAAGTTAAAGAAAATGAAATTTCTAATATTGATGTGATCAGAAATATAGAGGAGAAAAGTAAAAATGGTCAAAGATAGACTAAAAGCTATGGATGATAGACATTGAAGTATGGTCTGATTTAAGCCTATAAAAAAGGTAATTTAAGCCATGAAAAGGAAAAGGTTCAGATTTAGCCTTATGATGTGAAGCAGTGAGAAATAAGTTCATACCACAGGTTAATGTGTTCTGGAGTGTTCCCACAATGACCCTTTTTGTGATTTCCCTAAGAATGATCAAACCAAAGTAGCCTAAGACTCAACTTAAGCCTTAACTCCTTGAGTTTCAAAAGATGAGAAGAAAGCTAAATGAATCTAGGGCCGCCCCTTTTTTATTACCTTAGAAGGGTGCGAGTTGGCACCACAAGGTAGGAGTCACCACCCGATGGTAAGTCAAGAAATAGGAATACTTTATGAGACCAAAACCAGAGTGGTTCATAACCCTACTCTTATTTATACCTCAAATTAATACGGAACTTTGATTTGAATTTATGACACTATTCCTTTTCACAAGCGATATTTACATTGAAAGTAAATCACTCATTCACATAGAAGAAGTTATAAAATAGAATATAGTTGCAGAAGAGTAAACAAGTATTTGAAATCTAAAAAACATACATGAAATCGAGTCATTAATTATTTTGAGAACTTTGGTTCTCTTATGCTAACTTTAGAAAGGTGGATTTTATTGTGGTGACTTTTATTAAAATCGGATGATGAGTTTGAGAACTTTTGTTACCAAAGTTTAATATGGAAAAAGGAATTTTTATTGTGATGTTTTCTTATTTGAAAGAATGGTTTGAGAACTTCGATTCTCAAAGATTTATTTGAAAAAATGAATTTTATCATGGTGACTTTTATTTGAAAGATTGGATTGAGAACTTTGGTTCTCAAAGGTCAATTTGAACAATAAAAGTTATTGGTGTTAACTTTATTAAGAAAGAATCGGAATTCATTTTATTACCAAAACACCAATTTATTGGGTAAAAATATGATTTTGTTTATTATTTTTCTTTAACGTGGAAAACCATTTTTCTACCTAATTCAGTGTTTGTTGGATATTTCGAGAGTGAAATGGGAGGTTTCATACATAAATTGGATAATGGATTTAATTTGAGAACTTTGGTTCTCACATGACTATTTTTAGGAAATAATCTTATTGTGACTTTTATTAAGAAAAATCAAACCTGATTTTATTAATAAAACACCAATTGACTAAATAGAAATATTTTAATTATTTTTTCCATTCGCAT
>CANXYI011895803.1:0-20715 GCA_948208565.1 Hura crepitans | reverse complement strand
AACAAGTAAGAGTAGGAGTAATTCTAATAACCCCTGAAGGAGAAAAATTACCACTAGCTAAGAAGCTAAGACACAGAGTTACAAAAAAACATGGCAAAATATGAAGCTTACATATTCAGGCTTGAGGCATTATTGGCTCTTAGTGCAAAGATAGTTTAGGTATTTAGGTATTCACCTTTGGTAGTGTATCAGACCAATGATGAATAGACCATTCATGAAGAAGGATTAATGCCTTTTATAGAGTACCTAAGATTTATCAGTAGATAGTTTGAAATACACACCTTTCATCATGGTCCTAAAGATAAGAATCAGTTAGCAGATGCATTGGCCACTCTAGTCTCAATGTGGGATAATCTAAAAGGGGTAATCATGAAACTAATAATTATTTCTAGTTATGAAAAACCTTGCTACTAGACAGAGTGGACACTGAAAATAGAATAGGAGAATATAAGCCGTGGTTTTATGATATCTAGAATTACTTAGAGAATGGAAAATTCCCTAACGAAGCTACAGACAAAGACAAGATATTGAGGAAAATTTTAACTCAATTCATTATTGTAGATGGGATCTTATACAAAAGATAAGTAGATGGTCTTCAGCTCTATTGCTTAAAGGAGAAAGAAGCCAAAAATGTCATGGAAGAAATACATGCAGGTTTTTGTGGCACACATATGAATGTTTTAGAGTTAGCCAAAAATATCATGCACTAAGGGTTCTTTTAGATTACTGTGGACCATTATTGTTTAAAGTATGTATAGAGGTGCCATAAATGTTAGTAGTACAGGGATTTGAGACTTGTGCTAGTATTAGAACTACACAGTTTATTGTCCCCTTGGTCATTCACTACATAGGGACTAGATGTAATTAGAGAGATATATTTGATGGCCTTGAATGGACATCATTTTATTATGGTAGCCATCAATTATTTCTCAAAATGGGTTAAAGCAAAATCTTTTAAAAAGTTGGGAGCAAGAGAGATGGCTAGATTTAAAAAAAAATAATGTAATCTACAGATAAGGGGTTCCACACCATATAGTCTCAGATAATGGTGTTAAATTTTAGGCTAAAATAAAGTCACTCTTACTAAAGTATAAGAAATAGCACCATAAATCCTTTCCTTAAAGACCATAAGCCAACGAAGCAGTCGAAGCGATGAATAAGAATGTTAAGAAGATCTTAGCTAAGACAGTTATAACTTATAGAGATTGGGCTGATAAACTTCCCTTTACTCTTTAGGGATATAGAACTACGATATGAACTTCAATAGGTTTTACTCTATTCTCCTTGGTGTATGGAATAGAAGCAATACTTCTGGTAGAGATCGAACTCCAATCATTAAGAGTAGCAATAGAAGCAAAGGTTCCTGAGACAAGCTAGGTAGAACAAAGGTTCCAAGAGTTGAAGTTGCTAGACGAGAAGCGATTAAAGGCTAGTTATCACAATCAAATTTATTAGAAAAGGATGGCACTAGCCTTTTGGCAAAAGGGTGAAGAATCATGAGTTGAAAGAATGAGGGCTAGTTCTAAAATAGATAGGGCCATGTCTAACTAATTTGAGGGGGAACTTCAAACCAAATTAGGAAGGGCCGTTCATCCTTAAGCAAATATTGCTAAGAGGCAGTACAATTCTTATAGATTATGATAGAAATGAGTTCAAGGAGCCTATGAACATGGATAGATTAAAAAAGTTCTATGGTTAAAGACAAATGAATGAGAGAAAGAAAAGAAAAATATTCCTGCAGGTTGAAAACTTGAAAGTGGCCGCCTTGCTAAAAATAGGAGCTCTGTTAGGGTGAAAACCAAAAAAAGGCATCTTATGCAATAATTAGGGGCTGAGAGAAAATGGACAATCAAGAAAACTTGCAAAGGCTGATTGATGATAGGAGTTCAAAATGTAATTAAGATCTCTCTTGATTAAATGAGGAAATATGTTGTTGCATTAATGTCCTATTGTGATTATCATAAAATGCCAATGTGATGTAGATAGATAGGACCACATTAATAAGCTCAATTGAACATCTTATAAACTAGAGAAATAAAATATTATATATGAGTTGAAAAAATAGATATTCTACCTCTTATTAATGCTCTCACCACTCATCTTCAGTCATTGGGTCCGGTTGTCCCGAGAAAGGCTTGTTACCCATTCTTTATATAGATCAAAAGTCTGAAAATTGCAAACAGCCCCAGGTAGAATGTTTGTCTTTAGAGGTAATTTCTTCTACTAGTCATGATAATGAGTAATAAAGGTGACAAATAAATCTCCCCGTATAAAGGATAATGGGCAAGTTACAATACCTTGAGTTTTACCAAACTACCACACACATCGACCGAGAATGCAAAAAGTAACCTTATGAAATTCAGCTAAAAGAACACAGCCTAATACACCACTACATCACACATATTGTAGGGAAGCCCAAGAATTCCTAAAACCTATGTTATCCTCAGTTAAAGCACCTAAACAAAGAACCCATTGCTTAACATCTGTAAAATGATGCAATATGGCATGAGATAGCAAATGCTTTAGACTATAAGACCCAAAGACATAAGGGGGAGGGTTACCTAATAAACGAAGCTTCTCTTATAACTAGACTTAAAAAAAAGCTTTTAGGAATGAAAACCTATAAAGGTGTCCTAAGCAAAAGTCATACAAGGGATAGGGTGAAAACTCATAAGGGCAGTCTACCCTCAAAAAGTCCGTTGGGAATGAAAACTTGAAAGGGCTTCCTGGGCAAGAGACACATTAAAGGATAGGGCGAAAACCTCTTTAGGGGCGGTCTATTCTTAAAAAAATAACCTAAAGTAGAAGCAGGCTTCCATGAAAATACTCAACTTCTCTAAATAACACAACATCAAGGCTAATGATTGTTTTAGCAAGTATTAAGGGAAAAGGATTAAAACCTTTTATTACACAACTGACCACACTGAATAGATGATAATCTCTAAAATAGCCTTTAGATGAAACTTTTAGATACTTAGACAAAAAGATGAATAAATATATGCCCACACAAAGAGATGGAATGTCTGTATAACATTCATCATAGGTTAATAATGCATTTAAAGAGATTGGTTCTCTCCTTAGGACCTATCTAGTAGCCAATGATGGTATTATGCTCAGCATATCCACCACTTCATATGGGTAATGAAGTATGTAAGTTTGATAGTAAGGTATTATATCAGATAAATGGGACACACCTAGGATTGTGGCAAACTCTTTAGATAAGGGACAATTTTTTATGAGAAAATTGAAAGACATGGAATTATGGGTCACAAAAGTGGGTAGCAGCTTTGAGAAAAAGATAGTTCGAGATGAACTCTTCGAAGAAATTTGAAGCCACTATAGAGAGCTAGAATAGAAGTTACCCATGTTGAAGGGAGATCGAGAATTTTATGAATTTTTTAAAGAAATTTGTTGGCTATCATTGTAAAAAACATGGAAAAACTCAAGTGGCATAAGGATCTATGCATATATTAGTGCATTTATGGCCTAAAAAGTGAAAATGGGTATTTTGGACAAAAAAGTGCATTTTCTTCTAGAAAATGGCCTTTTCCATTTAAAAATGGGTGTTTTAGGTGAAATCAGACATTTTTTTATTAAAAATGGTCATTTTTGGATTTACAAAAAATGCCATTTTTAAGGCTTATAATGGCCATTTTTGACCTTAAAGTGGACATTTTCTAGAAGCCAACACAGTCATTTTGCCCTAGCAAAAATGGTCATTTTTTTCCTAACTTCTATTTAAGGCTACCTTTTTCCATTTTTTGTCATTTTCATACATTTTCACCATTTTGCAATTACATCAAAAAAACATTATACATACATAACCATGCCTCCATGATGCCAATAAAAGCCACCTATGTCACTAACCTATGCCCGAGAATGTGGCTATATTAGATTGGCTTACTGATAAGGAGGTTGAGTAGTTCCAGCGCCTTTTAACTATTACATAGATTAGGAGCTAATACCTATGTATATAGAGTCTTAGTGACCTAGGTGTGCTCAAAAAGATAGACTAATTACTAACACAATCTAGATTGTGGGAGTTTTATATTTGGAGGTGTACTACATACCCTACCACCACTCTAGAGTTCTTGAGCACCTTTCGCTTTAAATGAGCACATCTAGGCAATACCTCTGCCATACATTTTGCTCCTCTCGAGAACATATACTAAATATCATTTTTATAGTTTATTGAGTTACCCCACCTACTAGTTGATGGGGATACAGAGATTTAAGTGAGTTTAAATGAGCAGTAGAAGCTCCTCGATCGAGTTTGCACACTCTACAATGCTAGCTAGACTAAGGCATCATCCATCAGGGATTTTATCCACTGTTATCTACACAGAGTCTCTACTGTCAGTTACTTAGGATGCATGGGTAGTATCAATTAGGTGAACCAAATCGAGCTTTATAGGCTTTAGGTTATGAAGCATAGTATTCAGTTCAACCTAGCATAGACCATTCTCGAGCACCTACACCAAGTCAGTAGATCCCCAAGCAAAAGGATCATTGTTGGAGTCATCACAACCATCTTGCTAGGACTAGGTATTTTGGAGCAGCATCTTAGTGCAGCACTTCACCATCAACTTGGGGTCAATGGTGATACCTATATAGATATGGGGATCACAAAGACTGACTCACAGGTGCTAGTAGGATATAGATTACTGATAAAGGCTAAGCTAGATGAGCAAGCAAAAGAGCAGTGAGAAGAAGATGGTATCTTTGTAGTTGACCTTACCGAGTTGTTAGGAGCAGACTCACCTCCTTAGCCACTAGATTAGAGATAGCGGATAGATGAGGTGAGCCCGTCTTCTTCAGCACCTCTTCTACCATCATAAGAGAATCTCTTGTAGAGCATGAAAGCTCAGTTAATAAAGTAGCTCCACCACATTCACATAGGCCTCAACATGAGGATTAATGAGTCCCATTGAGGTAAACCAAATTTTCTATACAACATCACAAATGATTAGCCAACAATAGTCTACCACCATTTGCTCAGTTGTAGGGGCAAGAATGGTGACTCATCATTAACAAAATTTTTTTAAAGTCAACTTCAGATGAAATGTCTCTAACACTATCTGAAGAAGAAAAAATTAACTTCAAGTGTAACATCTCCAGCATTGCTATAATCCAGTGCAATGTCTCTAGCACTACCTAAACTAAGTCAACTTTAGATGCTATATCTCTAGCATTGTCTAAAGGGAAAAATGAACTTTAGGTGTAATGTCTCTAGGACTGCCTGAATCCCATCAGCTTTAGGTGTAATGTCTCCAAGCACTGCCTGAACCAAGTCAACTTTAGATGCAATGTATCCAACATTATCTAAATGAAAAAATCAACTTCAGGTGCAGTGTCTCTAAGCACTGCCTAAACCATGTCAACTTCAGGTGCAATCTCTCTAGCACGGCCTGAACCAAGTCAACTTTAGATATAATATCTCTAGCATTATCTAAAAGAGAAAATTAATTTTGGGTACAATGTTCGCAGCACTGCTTGAATCTTATCGACTTTAAGTGCAATGTCTTTAGCACTGCTTGATCTCGTCGACTTTAAGTGCAACATCTCTAGCGTTGCCTAAGCTAAGTCAACTTCAAATGCAATATCTCTAACACTATCTAAAGTAAAAAATAAACTTTGAGTTGCAATTTCTCTAATTCAAAACACCTATTAAAATGGTCGCCTTATAAGGTACCCGTCTCCTTCTTTTCAAACTTTAGGTAACTTTACACACTTTGTAGTCACCTTCGCAAAGTTAAGGGCAACTATAGACATTGGGTTTTTAGGGCTCCCATGTTTGGATTGTATAATGATGAAGAAAGGACAAAAAATCTTAATCAATAGGGATTTTAATGTCCAGTTTAATGATCTCAAAGTTTTCTTTAAAAAAATTTCCTTTATGTCTTTGCTTAACCCAAAGAATCTCATTGTGCGACTTGAAATAAGAGAAAAGTAGGCATTTATGGTAGGTTGAGGGCTCAAGCTGATAGGCTTAGGCCCAATGCCTAAAATTGATACCAAAGGGGGTGCAGGGGGCTAAGCCCCCTGTGATATTGATTTAAAAATAATTCAAAGTTTTAAAAAATAGCCGTTTCCTGCAAGAAAACGGCCGTTTTCATGAAAATGTCCATTTTACTTGCCAAAATGGCCATTTTCGTCGAAATGACCGTTATAAAGGGGAAAATGGCTATTTTGAGAAAAGGGCTATTTTATCCTTAAAGTGACCATTTTTAACACCTAAATGTCTATTTTTTGCCTTGAAGTTTGTGTATAAATACTGAAAGTCAATTTTTTAATGAGGACTTTTTCTTGATATATGTGCACTAAAAGCTTAGAAAACATTTTCCAAACATTGTTTTCATAATTTCTGAAGATTTTTAGCAAAAATTTTAAACCTTTTCATGATGTTTTCTAAAGGCAAATATACACAGTAGGTCGACCAACCTTTCTCCTCTCTCTTTTTTTTCTTTCTTTTTCTTTTATCCATCTACTAGTTAGATGTGATAATTTATTATTTGTTCATTATTATTATTGTATTTATTTGATTATTTATTTCATTTTATTTTAGTTCATCTTTGTATTTTATTTCATATACTGACATTGTAATTTTGTTGTGATTCAATTTGTTTGATTTATTAGGACATGATTATCTTTTCTTTCTGCCATTTCATTAAACACCGGTGAAGTAGCCTTATGCCATTCCTTTTATTTTTATTCCTTTTTCTTTCCTATTGTTTTTATTTTGCTCTTTAATTTCTTCTGCTTATTCTCTTTATCATTGTTCATTTTATTTATTTAGATTATATTTTAGCATCTTTCAAACGTAATTTTATTTTTATTCGGTTAGAATGTATTTTAGGTAATTCCTATATAATCTAAATTTATTTTGATTATTTCCTTGTACATTTTGTGAATGTTGTAATAGGTAGAAAATAATTTTTGTATGTTATAAAAATAATCAGAATAATTTTGTACCTAATTAATTGGTTTTTTTAATAACATAGGTTTTTGATTTTTCCTTAATAACAATCACAATAAAAAAATTTATTTTCTAAAATTGACATGCGAGAACCAAAGTTTTCAAGAAAATTAATTATACAATTTCATGTATGATATTTTAATTTTTGAGCACTTTTATTTATTTTTGTAAATATGTTTTGTTATTCTTGTATGTGAATAGATGATTTATTTTGTTAAAACCCACTTGAGAAAAGAGGATAATATTACAAATTTAAAATTGAGAAGCCATATTAACTAGAGGTGTAAATAAAAGTAGAGCTCCGAACTATTCTGGTTTTTGGCCCCTCAAGGTATTTCCCAACTCTAATTGGGTGGCGATTCTTACCTTGTAGTGCTCAACTCGCTTTTTCTAGGCTAATTAAATAGGAACATCTTAGGATTCCTCTAACTTTCTTATCATGTTTCCAGACTTAAGGAGTGAGATTTAGGTCTGGTCATTAGTTGTTTCGATTTGACCGACCCCGAAAAGGAAGGGATGTGAACACCCGGGGTAAAATATATACCTACAAAAAAACTTTTCTAAGATCCTTTTGGTCATCTAATTCATATATCATCATATCACAGCACACAAATATGAACACATAGGGTTTGGGCCCTACAAGAATTAGACAAGCCAATATTTATGTTATACTAAGTATTCATTAATATATCAGGCTCATAATATACATAAACTCGGAACTTGCCTAGCTAAGCCTAAGCCCACACATATATATATATAAATGCCAAATAAAAATCATTAAAGTATAAAATGATACCTTTAAATGCCTATTTGCTACACTACAAAATACACTTAGGCTAGAGAGCTACTATGTCAACAACCTGTGCATCGAAACACAGATACACTAAGTATATAACTCATTGGTGGATTTAATACAATTAAAGCATGTCATCCAATCATGTATGCTTCACACAAATCAAACATCCATCATGTAGTATACAAAAAATAGTATTATTAAAATAATATTAAATTATTATTTTATCTAGTTCACTATATTACCAATCTCTAGTTCTAGCCTTTAATTTATATAAGTTATCTATTTAGTGTCTACTATTATTATCCACAACATTATTTTTAATTATAGGCCTAAACTAGAAAGACGACAATTTAAGACACTGGATCACAGAAAAATCTAGACTATGTAGTTACCCACATTTTAGACCCTGATGGCTGCGCCCACCTAGTGCAGTGGCCTATCTTAAGACCTTGGTTGCTGGACATACCTTACATAGTGTAGTGGCCCTTATAAGGACCATCATGGCTACACCTATGTAGTGTAATGGTCTATATCAAGACTTCAACGGCTGTACCTACTTGGTGCAATGGTCCTATCTAGGAACTGCTATACCTGTACCTATATAGTACAGTGGTCAAAGTCTATCATAATCATAACCCTAAAGGTACAATATATCTAGCAGCTGCTAATCCCTAGTGGACCGATCAACCCATCTAATGAGTATTTAACTAATGGGTTAACTGTCTATTAATCATCTTTATTTATTTACTGTTCATCTATTTTATTTATTTCCATGTTAATAAGACATATATATTACTATATTTCATCTGCTCATTTTAACTGGACAGTTATAGGTCAATTTCTTCACTAGACAATTATAGGCCACTTTACGAAAATTTTACTATTCATTTGGTCATTTTTCATTCTTTTCATGGCTTTATGCCATCATATATCATGCCATTATCTCTTACCTCATGAGACATTTCCATGACCATATTTCCACATCATTTCCATCATAAATCTTTCATACCAAATAAATCATATATGCTTAAATTTCATGTATCTCATTATATGCCATATAATAACCTTTATTTCACACTTAGTGTGCAAATGATTTCACACTTAGTGTACATTTGCCTTTACCAATTTCTTATATTACCATATATAGACAAATCTTCACCATAATGTCATCCATAACAATATCCATGTATCATGCCATAATCATTCATATATTTTCACATGCTATGTTCCATTTCTATTACACATATTAGTACCACCATGGTACATTATGATTAACATCATGGTATATCATGTACAGATATCATATATACATACACATGACATACATATGACCATACATACATCATGTATATTCTGATACTTTTTAGATCCAAAATAGATCCATATCATTATTATATTATCCAAATTACATTATGGCATGCATATTAAATTAAAACACATACACATATGCATGAACCAATACTTCTATGCACACTTTTATGCATGAACACATACAAACACATGTTGACATGTATCAATTGCATAAAATCCATATACCTCAAGTTGGATTTCCACCTTTCTTCTCCACTTTATGGCCTTAGAACCCTTGGTTCTTCATTCTCTTTCCTTGAACCAACAAATGTAAGCTAGAATTTAGAAAATCCATATAAAATCCTATAAAGCTCCAAATCAAAATCTCCAAATATGGTTTTTCTTAGAGTTATCAAAGCTACATGAAATAAAAATAAAAACCAAGAAAAGAATACTTACGGCCAAAAAAATCATTATTCATACCATATTTGTATCTTCCATTTGAGAGCTTTTTTTAAGTTTTCTCACCTAGATGATGTTCTATAGACCATGGATCTATTTTTTCGTATAAATTTTATGAAGTTTGGTAGGAAATTGGTGATGTGGTGGACCAAAAATTGTGAGAGGCAATCTTTTCAAAGTGGCATTGATTTTGGGAGGAGAAAGGGAGGTAAAAGATAAATTTTATGCACATGTGGCCTTCCCACATTTGTAAGGGGTTATGAACGGGTAAGTGGCTTGGTTAGATTGGGACACGTGGTGATCTAACGACACAAATTAGCTCGATTTTGCATTAAACTTTAGATAATTTTAAAAATTCATCTGTGCTTATAAAAATTATTGATTTTATTCTAAAAATCCTTGATTATACTCACTTAGGGCCACAAAAATTTTAGGTTCAATTTCCAAAGGTAAGTAGGTTTACTATTCACCTGCTACAATAAATAAATTTCAAAAAAATATCAAGTGATCTCAGAAAATTAAAATTCCTTCACCGATGAACTCATTCGAATTTGAACATCAAGGTGTCCTATTTTTATGTCTTTCCAGACACATCCCAAGTCATTCCTAGCACAATCTCATTTTAGGTCACTATTCACTCGTTTACTACCTAAAATGAATTATTAGTTCTGATAAATTTTTAAATTATTTCATTTTCACCATTTTTTGGCCCGTCAAATTTTTATGACTAGTACTCGACTTCTCTAGCCTTACAAAGGTATCACGACTTCCTCAGAACACTATTTAAGCCTCGAAGGTACTATTCATGAAACCTCAATTTGTGGGCACTACAAATCAAATATTTGATTTCTGCTCAAAATGACCTAAGAAGCTAAAAAATTCTAAGTAAGTCAATTGTATTGGAATTAGAATTTTCTAACATTAAGAAGTAATTTAATAGAAATAAATTAGAATATACATGTTTAATTAAATTAGCTCCTCTTAATTTTAATTACAATTTTCTCGAGACCTATGAATTAATAATTTTCCTAATTAATGGTATAAAAGGAGAATTAAATTTACAAACCTAAATGAAAGAATTAACTTTTAAAAAGTGAAAAAAGGTTAGATTTCATTTATGGCCTTAGGTAAACCAAGTGGTATATTTCCAACCCTTAGTCATATTATATAAATAAGTGTTTTATTTAAATTAAAAGACTTAAACTCCTTTTTCTTCCTTTTAGTGATCTGACGCCATTAACCACTGACCTCTCCCTTTCTTTTTCATCTATAAAAACACACGCACACAAGCTAAATTCCACCACCAAATAAGCCTCTACCATCTTTAAATTAGTATCCTAAGGAGAGAACACAAAAAGAAGGGTAATTTTAGAGTTTAGTAGCTTAGGTGAATAGTGCCACTTATGTTGGTAAGTGTTCAAATCTTTGATTTTATATTTTTCTAAGATGTAATTCAATGCCAATTAAGTGTTTCTATATTTAATTTTAAGTTTAGAGTAGTCTAGGAATTTATAACAAATTTTCTTACTCTAGACCTATTATGTTTATAGATATGAGTAGTGAATTACAGAGGAAAGGAAAGGATAAATCTCAGAAAGGCTAAGTTGGTGACAATTGATTTGTTTATAAGTGTATTCAATGATTTATATGTTAAGTTGCATGATTTTCTACAATTCAACTATGTGTGCATATGTATATATAATGTAACATATGTATGTATATATGAGTTTATTCTTAGTTAATGATCTAATAATCCCAAATAGATTGTTTAAAGCATGTTTAGAATGATAAATAAATTGAAAAAAATGAGAGGGTTTATGGTTACATATAGCCAAATGGTATATTATGCACGTATGTAATATATATTTGTGATATAATGGTGATTATGCTTATGCAATTTTTAAATTGTAGAAGAAATAGTAATTTACTTAGAAATTACATGAATGAACTAATAAACTTATATGGCTGAATGAATGAAAGAGTGTTGAAATTGTGTATGTGTAAGCATATTATGAATAAAGGTTATAAATACTAGCTAAATGAGATGTAAATGCTAGAAAAAAGTTATGCATAATGTAAATACTTGATTATGCTAATCTTAAAATGAAATAGTGAGTGAGGTTGGAAATTGAATGACAAAGTGGCATATGTCTTAACATTATAACATAATAAATTATATAAGACAATGAAGTATAAATATGTAATAATAATGGTATTTTGAGTAAGCAGGTTATTAAGACATTGCGAAGGTTTAATGAGATGAAAATAGAACTAGTCTTTAATATGTTATGTGTTAAAAGACTTGAACATGTGAAAATGAAATAAGACTTAATAGAGACCCATATGTGTTCAACAACCTAAATAAGATAGGTTGACTAGTCAACTATAGAGTTTAGCAAATGTTAGGACATTACAATGTCATACTATGCTGGTGTAGTAGCAGTAAAGTCTAATAGGGCTAATGCATATGTTTATATATGTATTATGTTGGTGGAACAATAGTAAAGTCTAGAAGGGCCACTATAAAGGTTTATATATGCATATTATGCTAGTGTAGTAGTAGTATGGTTCTATGTAGCAACTGCACACATACGTTACGCTGGTGCTATAGTAGCAAGGTCTAAGAGGGCCACTACATAATTAACTATACTGGTGTTACTGCAGTAAGGTCTAAAATGTGGACCACTACAAATGGAAGAGACCTCTATGGTTGAGATCCCAATATTTAATGTTAAATTTTATGCCTTACGAGTACTTGCAAATGAAATAAATAATGAAAGTAAATGAAATTAAGTAAGAGTTATATGATGGTTAGTATGATAATAGTATACCAACTAAAAAATGATAAATTACCTAAAAAGTACTAAAAAACATAATTGCTTAAATTTATATTACAATTTCCATGGCTTATATGTATGGCTTTATTTTTTTAATATATATTTCATTAAATATAGCACTAACCATTTTGCTTAGCGTATCATGTTTTGATGCATAGATAGGAGATAGTCAGTTGTAGATTGGCCTTAACATTACAGTGTAATTGATCAAGCTTTTCCTTTTAAGTACTTTTGTAACTTTTTTATAGTATACAATAGTATAGATGGCAGCTATATGTATGTAGTGGTTTTAGGCTTAAACCTAGTTTGTATTAAGTTTTGTAAACCTACAATCTTATGTGTACAAAATATAAAATTGTACGTGTGTATTGATGTTGTGAATATAGCATAGTATAAATTTGCCAGTATTAGATGATAATTGGATTGGTTGATTATGTTGAAAGGATTAAAAGGATATAGAGTTGGGAATTCTTATGCATGTATATATGGAAGTGTGTTTTCTACAAGTTACTATTTAGGCAATGTCTCCGATTAGTCATTATACTTTTATTTTTTAAACACAAAGGTCCTAATTATTTGAGATATATTCTTAAATTATCTAAATAAGTTGAGTCTCAAATGTTAAAGACTTAACTAGTTTTTTTTTAAATAGAAATGATAATTAAACAAAAATTGGTTAAAGAAATTAAATGAATTGGATATGGTTGTGTCTCATTTCTTATTTGGGCCTGGTGATCGGATCAAGTAAGAGGTGTCAAATTCTTAGTCAAAGAATTCTATAAAGAAGAATCCTAGATTCTTTATTGAATTCTAATGGTATTTAGGATTCTCTCATAACATACTATACTCATATTTTTGTAAGTCTTTAAAATTACATGATCAAATTCATATCCAAAAGTGTATCATTGAATTCCAAATTTGTTTTATAAATATTACTTCTAACTTCTTATGTCCTCAAATAAATTTTGAAACTTCTTTTCATTATCTAAAGTAAAGTCTTTAGTTCTAATGTGCAACTCAAGTTTTTGTAAATATTCTTTTTAAAATCCTAAAAATTTTAGGCCATCATAAATAGAAGTCTATCTTCTTATTAGGATGATTTTATTTCTCTATAGCTAATGTCTTACTTTGCTCCCTATATTGATTTTTATATTTCTCAAAATTCTAACTTTTTTAAATGGAAACTTATATGTTTCTATGATTAGGCAGAGTTGCAAAACAAGTTGAAATCTAGCAACTTTCGAGGTAGCTTAATTCTGACACTACTTTTTCTTGGTTGATTATAAGAGACATCAAGGAATTCTCTCCCAATCTAAAAAAGTTGCTAGTCAGCCATAACTAAATTCATTTATATGATATTTCAAAGAGATTATTCTAGATACTAAACTTATGGATTTGTGTTGTCATGGCTATCTATTTACTCTTGACAATGACAATAGTGGTATGGGATTTGTTAAAGAGAGGCTAGATAGATGTTTGGCATTAAGCGCCTAGTGTTCTCTTTTTAAAAAATGTTGTGATTTCCCCTATTAACAATACCAATTCGATTAATCTCTCTATTTTATATTGATTTATTAGGTATTGATGTTTCTTTCTAGAAGCCATGTTGTGTTCTATTTGAAATGATATAGGCTAGGGGTCCATATTGTAGAGAAGCCATTACTTCTAGTTAGAATTCATCTATTAGATTGATTGGTTAAATATGATTAGCCTCCACCTAGTTGAGCTTTAAAAATGGGGAAACAATTGATTTTGCAATTTCAAAGAATGAAGGAAAATTTTTTTTATCTACTCTTATGGAGATTGATATGCTTACAAGTGCTGTAGGTATTCATGCTAGACAATATTTATAAGCTAAATTGTGAGAGATGGAGATGAGAGAAGAGGTCTTATGGAGATAATAGTCTAGGGCTTATTAGCTTCATGAGAGAGATAAGAACACCAAGTTCTTCTATGCAACAACTTCTTAATGCTGGAAAGTCAACACTACTAAAGATTTATAAGAGACACAGGGTAATATTTTGGAGGACAAGGAATTTTACTCTCATATTATTGATTTCTATAAGGAGCTCTTTAAGTTGAGTGCTAATGTAGTAGGTGTCAAAGATTTAGACTTTGTGCCTTCTAAGATTTCTCTAGATATGAATCTTTCATTGGCTTAATATTACACAAAGAATAAGGTTTTGACTACCAATAAAATTATGCATCCTTTTAAGGCTCTTGGACTAAATAGCCTTTCACCTTTATTTTTTCAATGGTATTAGGACATTATTAAGAAGGATGTGGTATAAGTGACTCTTTTTATGCTTAAAGGTTTTAATCCTACCTTCACCTAGTTAATTTTGAAAGTGAAAGATCATAAATTTATCTTTGAATTTTGACTTATGTAATGTTATAGGAGACACATGTTAATATTTTAGAGGATAAGGAATTTTACTCTCATATTATTGATTTCTATAAGGAGCGCTTTTAGTCGAGTGCGAATGTTATGGGTGTTAAATATTTAAACTTTGTGCCTTCTAAGATTTCTCTAGATATGAATCTTTCATTGGCTCAATATTACACAAAGAATGAGGTTTTGACTACCAACAAAATGATGCATCCTTTTAAGGCTCTTAGACTAGATGACCTTTCACCTTTATTTTTTCAATGGTATTAGGACATTATTAAGAAGGAAGTGGTACAAATGACTCTTTTTATGATGAAAGGTTTTAATGATACCTTCACCTGGTTAATTTTGAAAGTGAAAGATCATAAATTTATATCTGAATTTTGTCTTGTGTAATGTTATTTGCGAAATTGCCACCAAAAGGATTATTAATCATTTAAAGTTGCTTGTCAATGATATTATTATTGAATATCGAAGTGCTTTTGTTCTATGTCATTTTATTACTAATAATATTTAAATTGCCTTTGAGCTTTTTCATCATATAAATTTTAATAATTCGGCCAATAAGAAACTGGTGTCCTTTAAATTAGATCTAGTCAAAGCTTATGATAGAGTTGAATAGTTTCTTAGAATTTGTGATACTTAAGTTAGGGTTTGCTCCTAATTGTGTCCTTAGTGCTATTTATTTTATGAAGTCGATTAGCTATTCAGTATTGATAAATGGTAATCCTTCATCTATCTTTACTCCTTCATAGGGGCTGCAATAAAGAGACCCCATTTTCTCAATATTATTTTACTTTTCACTGATGGTCTCATAAGTCTTTATAATAATTTTATTAGGCAAAATAGTTTGCATAGTATTTTGATTTGTAGAGGTCCACCCTAGTCTCTCAATTTCTATTTATAGATGACTGTGTTAATTTTTCTTAGGGATCATTGAGCAACTCTAATGCCATTTTATCTATTCCATGAGGTATGAAATTTTATCTAGTCAAAAGGTGAATTTGAGTAATTTTAAGCTTTTTTTTTTAGTACTAATAAGAGGAAGGATATGTAAGATCAATTAAAAAACATTTTTAGCATGATGTGTGCTACTCAGTTTGCTCTTTATTTTAGTCCTCCTACTATGGTTAGCCAGTCTAAAAATCTAGTTTTTAGCAAAGTGAAGGATAGATTATGGGCCTATCTCTAAAGGTTAGAGAAAAATATTTATCATGGGTAGAGACAGATATACTAATTAAGATAATGGCACAAGTAATTCCTTCTTATGTGATATAGGTATTCCTCTTTATGTCTTAACATACACGTTATGATTGGTCAATATTGGTGGGATTAAAAATCAATAGAGAAGAAGCTCCACATATGCAATCAGTTAAAACTATGTAAGCTTAAAAAGGAAGGTAGGTTAGGGTTTCGGGATTTGGAATGTTTTAATCGAGTCCCTTAGGCTAAACAAAGGTCATATTCAATGATCCAATCAAATTCTTTAGTGGCTCAGCTTTTGATGACAAAATATTTTCCATGTACTAACTTTTTATCCACCTAATATGGGAGTACCTATACTTAGTGTAGCCTTTTAGAAGGGTGAGAGTTATTAAATTTTTAGGCTTAGATGGCAAATAGATAATAGATAATAAGTCCATATTAGGCAAGATAAATGAATTCCAAAGTCTCATTATTTTTGAGTCATTTCTTAATTGAATTCTTTTTGGCTATTGATGCTAGAGTGTATACTTTGATTGATATGAATAATAGCACTTGGAAGTGGGATTTGTTATCCACTATTTTTCTTCAAGTAAAATTGATAGGATTATGAAAATTCCTATCTAGATCTAATACAAAGATGATGCTTTGATTTGGCATTTTAGTGTTAATGGCGATTATTTGGTGAAAGTACCTATAAAGTAGCCCTTGGATTGCTCATTTTAGAATTGGGTTCTTCTGCTCAAAGTATGGTAAATACTAAATTCTAGAGAGTAGTGTGGCATCTATTAGTTTCACAAAAATTTGCTAATTTAATTTCGAGAGATCTAATGCCTAAAAAATCATGGTGTTAAGAATAGTATTTTCTTGAGATGTGAATAGTATTTTCCTGAGGCTGGAAGTATTAATCTTACTAAATCAAAGAATTAATTTTAACATAATTATGGGTGAAATTTGAAATCAAAAGGAAGTTGTTTAGATGGTTAAAAATGATAGTTAAATTTTACAACAGTGTCACGCGAATAGTGAAATAATTTTAGTTGAATAGTAAAATATTCAAAAGTTGGTTAGAAAATTTTGGAATTAATATAACTTGATACTAAAAAATTATAATTAGCTTGTTAGTGCTGGAATTGAAATTTTTAGAGTTTGAGAAGTATTTTTACTAAAATTGATTTATATGAAATTATACATTTTTATTGAATTTTTTGTGATTTTTGAGCTCTGATTTTTAAAAGCTTATGGAATTTTAATTAATTGAATTTTTAGGAGTTAAATTGGAGGAAAGGAAGTGAGGTTTAGTTTTAAAAAGTGGAAGAAAAGAGAAACAAATCAATTTTCCCAAAACCCATCCATATATATACAAACACTCTTATTTTTGGTTAATGTGGGAAGAGTACTTCTCTTTTTCTCCCTTGATTGCAGCTGGCACCTTCCATGAAGAAAGCCCTATTTTCTTCTCTTTAATTCCTCCTTTTTAGCCCATTTTAAGCCACCAAAATTGAATGTCCATACCTCCAAAGCCTCCAAATGTCGAGGAAAGCAAAAATTTGCAAAAAAAATGGAATGGTTTGCTCAGTTTTTAAGCTCGATAAATAGTAATCAATTTTAGTTCGAGTAAGAATTTTTGAACGCTAGTATTTTTCTACTATTTTTCTAGTGCCCAAAAGCACATTTATCAAGTTAAATTAATTTTTGAATGCTTCTATGATTTTATATAGAATTTAATGAAACAAATATGTATTCTATAGTTGAGCTAAGTGAGAAACGGACTTACAAAGCAATGAGAAAGGTGTAAATGGAATTTATGGTGTATTTTAACTCTAAAAAGTAAGTGTAATGAAGTTAATTTGTGCAAAAATCAATGCCCTAATATGTGAATGTGTGTATATGTGTATGTTTAGTAAAAAAATGGAAATTAGGTGGATAAAGGGTGAATAAATTGTATTCTAAGATACATTCAAATGCAATTTAATGCCTTTGAATGGAAAATGAGGCATGTTGATGTGTTGATGGCAATATGGCTAAATAGCCTTATATATGTGTGTGCATGTGTTGTGTTGCATAATACATGCTAGTCATGATTAATTAAGTTGAATTGATGAATGTTAATAGATAAGCATTATATATGATGTAAAATGCATGAGCTAATGCCTTTAATAGGGTAGTAGAACGGTCTCATGTTGAGTTCATGTAAGAATTTGCATTATGTTAAACATGTAATGGATGTTTCATGATCATATGTATGATATGATCATAGAAATGGCATTGAGATGTTGATAATGTGGTTATGAGTATATGATGATCATATATGACTTATTATGTACTTTTGCATGAAATATTATGTTTGGACATAAAAATAATTAAAATAACATAATTGATTAGGTTAGTTATTTGTTGACTAAAACAAAGCACTTAAAAGCTATTTTTAAGTATATTATTAAGATGGTGTAACTAAAATAAATTGGTTAATAGCCTATGTTAGTAACAACCTAGTATAGATAGGTAGACCGGTCAACTAGGTGTTTATTAGCAACTTTAGGGGTACTTCGATGCCTTTAGTGATATTTGCTCGATCTATGGTCAATTAAATGTCTAATACATAGGCCTATATATTTTTTTATCTTTAGATCCATATTGGTAGATGAACTTTTTATTCATAAATGGTCATAATGGCCATCATGCTATGTTTTTGTCCTTTGACCCATGCTATGCTCAGTCGTGGACTCATGTTAATTTTAACCTTTGGGTCTAATGCTATGTTTAATCTTCAGATCTACATTAGTAGATGGACATTTGAGTTAATGGAGGTTATACTTGCCATCCACCCCTATTATCTATAGGATATGTGTTCTTTTAATATAGGCATGTTAAAATGAACATAATGGAATTGGAATATGAATTTTTATCATGTATATTGTGTATATTTTATGTATATGAATAATGTGATTTTCATATGTAGCATCTTATAAATGTTAAGTTCATTACATTATAACATACATGCATATTATGAAATGGCTTATACATATTATAAACTGTGTTTATTCATATTTGTATGATGAGATATAATAAAGGTTTGGCATTATTGCAAGAGTTATTTCGATTGCACTGCTAAGCTAGTGCTTAATTCATCATTTTTCTTTGTGATGTGTAGGTAAGGAAAATAATTAAGCTAAAGGCTCAGGATATGAAGACTAAGTAGTAAAGCATATTTTTTTTATTGTTTTATTGTACGCACTAAATTATGAATCGTATTACAAAAGAAGCACTCATATGTTGTATATGTTATGTTATTGACCTAAGCTATGTTGTAATGTACATATAAGGTTGACAATGATTTTGTAACCTTATTTAAGTTCTTTAAATTGTTTTAAACTTTTATGATATTTCTTCTTGAGGTTGAGATTGTGAATTATATTGATGATGGATTTAGAGTGTCACACCCGAATTTCGATCTAATTTACTCATACATAGAGTGAGAATTAAAGAAAATCGTGGTAATAAAATTGATGTATGGATCAAGTAGAGTCGGTTGGTATCAATAGCAGAGTAAAAATTCATCGAGGGACATAATGGTCATTTTCTAAATTATTAGGGGCAATTCTGAAAAAGAGTAATTTAAGGCTTATTAATAAGCAAAACATGTATGGAAGAGGTAGAAACATAAAAATAACATGAAAAAAATGCAGAAGTGTGAAAAGAATGAGGTTCGAGACTCGATCTCAGTGAATAGTAACACCGAGCTACGAATAGTACCACTAAGGTCTAATTGGGGTTATCATACTAAAAATATGTATTCATTAAAAGATAGAGTGTGGTGAAATTTGAGAACAATGTGAGGTCATATAGGTGGTTAGATAAGTAAAAGAAGTTTGCATTGCAGTGTCACAATTAATAGTAACTTGGTTTTAGTTGAATGATAAAATATCTGAAACAAGCTTAGAAAAATCAAAAAATAGCATGACCTAATGGTCAAAAATTCTAACTAAGCCAATGGTACTAAGATTGAAATTTTTTAACTAGGGGAAATAATATATTTAAGTTAATTAAAATTGTGATTTATTAGTTTAGTGAATTTTGCTCAATCAGAAATTACAAAATTCGATAGAGGCATTAATTAAAGCATTTCTAAGTTTTTGGATACAAGAATGGAATTTTTTTTAATCCTTTATGATTAGAATTGAATTTTTATGCACTAAAATACCCTAGAATTAATCCTAACCATTGGATCTTAATTGGGATGATCTTGGCCATTAAAAGAGGGGTATATAAGGGTGGAAAAATCTAGATTTTATGAGCATCATCTCCTTAAACACCATGGATGGCCAAAATTAAGCTTTCTCCGACCATAAACATGATATTTTCTCTCTCATTAACCTTAAAAATGCACCTAAACTTCCAAACTAAAGGTGTAAAATCCATCTAACACCTTTTATAAAGCCTAAAAATGGTGAAAAACAAGTGAATGAAGGAAGATTTAAAAGAATTCAAGTATGGAGAATTTTGGAGATTCAAATGTCGTATGGTGGTAAGTTGGTTATTCTTCAGGTTTATTAATTTTCTAGGTCATTTTGGGAGCCAAAATAAGTGATTCTAGTGTTGGTTTGGAGTTTGGAACAAGTATGGATTTTTTACAAATTTTTCTAATGAAAATTACATTATGTTTATAGTGAATTTTGGTGGTGAGCATGGGATGAGCAAATCAATACTGTGGAAGGCAATTTCAGAGGCAAATGAAGTCCTAAGTAAGTGTATTCAATGA